>CAUYRH010057628.1:0-24535 GCA_963574655.1 Perodicticus potto
CAGTCATCTCTTTGGCCCTCTCCCTACCTCCTTCCTTGTCCATCAAACAGTATGAAAATGACACTGCCCATTAACAGAACCCTGGGTTTCAGGCTGAACGACCACCTTCTTAATAAATGCGATTGAACAGCTTCCTGCTAAAAAAATAAAAAATAAAAAAATAAAAAACCTCAATTATAGTTTTATTTTTCTCATTGGGAACTTTCTATTATTTTGCATCCTTCTTGTCCTTCTCCCTCCTTTATTCTTGCATTCTTACATTCAAAAGATTTGCAGTCTCCACATTTACCTCGGAGTAGTCTTGGCTGAAGCAACTCGGTGATACGCTTTGAGTGTTTTGTAACTGCCTTTGTATCTCGTTTTTGGTTCCATGGTTAGTAAACAATGGGTACTTTTTTATTTCCAGAGAGTTGGAATAGATTTTACTAATTTGGGACAAGGTCAGGAAACATGATACTTTTAAATATTTTCTTTGGAAAATTTGCTATTTTTCCTCATGTCCTAACACATTATTAATAGTTTTAACTGCTTGTGTATACATTAAAAGAGGATATATTCTGTCTGTGGAGGTAAAAAGGTCAAAATATATTACTATTGCTCCATCACATTACTTCCATACTAAGGCATCCACTGGTCTCTGATTCTGGTCTACTGTGACTCCCAAACTGACAGCAAGGTGATCAAGTCGTCTTCCACACCTGCTCTGTTCACGCCTTCTGCTCTTGTAAGTCTTCACTTACCCTTGACCCCTACGCGTCTGGAACATAAAGGACGTTCACTGTCATAGCTTCTCTGTGAGATATTCCTGCATCAACACTGAATGTGTCATCTCACCCCATCTTCCCTCGAACCTGGTCGGCTATGAATTCTTTCACATTTGTTCTCTTCACTTTTTTTGCCTAAACTGTATTTATTTTCAAATTTTAACCTTTCTAGGCCAACTTGTTTCAAGACTCTTCCTTTAAACAGCTCTTAACTGAATTTTGGTTCTTATCCCAATATAGACTTCTAAGTTCTTTTGTATTAGTTAGGGAATTTGCTCTATTACATTTGTTATGTTTGGCCTTTGGGCCTTCCTTTTTCTTTTCTTTCTTTGCTGTTTTTCCCCCTCTTTTATTTTCTTCATAGGGACTGTTCCTTAGTTACCTTTGCGACTAAGAATCTAGCCCATTGTCTGGCCTATGACAGATACCCACTAAATGTTTATGGAATGAATTAATAATCATATAATTTGTGCAATGAAGTGGAAAACATATATGCTGCCTTTTATTCTGTTAGTGGGTAACTTAATTTCTCAAAGCATTTAAAAACCATGATTAAGCTTCGAAGGTTAACAGAATAGTTAACTTACGCTTGCCATTATGGAAGACAAAGAGTTTAGAACTTGTGAACTCTGTCTAACAAACCTACTCCTCCAGTCTTTGTCAATTCAAGTCATATTTATGACCACATTTTGTAATATGTAGGATTTATTTCCCATAAAAGTGTGTCCGAGACGATTTGATGCACATCTTTCAAGTTGTTTCCATTCCTACTTCCAGTCTCTTCTCATTCTAGCCCTTATTTTAGCTCGTTTTTCTGGTATCTTTTATTAGTATATTCAAGGAGGCATCAGGGTTCTGTGGTTTCTACATCTTTGCCTATATAGGAATATTCTCTGTTGCTTTCTAAACCTGATGGCCCAGGGTATATATCAAAATCTCCAAACTTCACATCTCCCTGGAAATCCCAACGCATCTTCTCTGGGGTCATGTTCCTCATGACACAAGTCTAGGATTTCACAGTCTGCATGCCTGGCTGGTTAGCACCTGTCTGCATCCTTGGACGCCCTTGGAGCAGGTAAAAGTTTAAGAAAGAGTCTTTCAGAATTGAGCACTGCTGATCAGGCTGAGTCTGCTGTTCTCTTTCCACAGGGACAGCCTGCCTTTCTGTGCAGAGGCACCTGGCTGGGGCTGGGTCAGGACCGTCTCTGTGGCTAACGCTGCCCAGTGTCAGGACTGGCAGCCCTCACAGAGCCACAGGCAGTGGGGAGAGGGAGTTCTCCACACAACGGCTGTGCTGTTACTAGAAGGTCGGACCGGGGAGCTGAGCAGCCAAAACCCACACATGGCCACTATGGGCAGGCTGACGAGAAGTGGTTTCATTAGAACGAATGAGGATTCTCTGTGGGTCTTCTATAAACTCTCGGCAAGAGCTTCTAGATTATGTGATTTAAGCCTAAGAGACTGAACTAAGGTAATTTTCTGCTTATTCATTTCTTTGTCTAAGGTATAGAAGTTTACATAGCTTGGATATTATCTATTAGTTGTATAGAACGTGGTCATCATATCAATTTTTCCCTAAAGATATTAAGTAATTTAAGCTACAGAAAACTAAATTAGCTTATGTATCGGTGTTGTCACTGGAAGCAGACATTATTATGCTGAGGCATTTAACACCTCCCAAGTTGTTTGTTTCTGGGTGGTTTTTTTGAGACAGGGTCTTACTCTGTTGCCTTGGGTAGAGTGTCATGACATCATCATAGCTCACAGCAACCTCAAACTTATTGTGCTTAAGCTATCCTCTTGCTTCAGCCTCCCCAGTAGCTGGAACTACAGGTGTGTGCCACTGCGCCCAACTGTTTTTTTCTATTTTTCGTAGAGACAGGGGTCTCTCTCTTGCTCAGGCTGGTCTCAAGCTCCTGACCTCAGGCAATCCTCCCATAGGGGCCTCCCAGAGTGCTAGGATTATAGGTGTGAGCCACTGCTCCTGGCTTCAAGTGTCTTCTTGCCACAAATCTTATTTTCACAATATGGGACATTTGTTTCATATAACCAAATATATATTTTACCCAGTTACTTGGGAGGCTGAGGCAAGAGAATTACTTGAGCCCAAGACTTTGACCTTCCTGTGAGCTACAGCATTCTACCGAGGGCTACAAAGTGAGACTCTGTCTCAATTAAAAAAAAAAAAAAGAAATATATATGTGACAATGATGCAGATGTGTGCCTTGTGCTGTAGATGAAGCTTGATATTAACTTGAAACTGTTTACTATGGGAGGGAAGGAGGCATCTGCTAGCAGGGGTTGCATTGCTGCACGGAGGTGGGAAGAGGCTGCCAAACACGGGCACCTGGTACACAGAATACCCTACAGTGGTTTTCACGGTTGTTATTTCAGAAACACAGTAAAAGAAGGTAGAATTGAAATAGGGGACCATCCTTAAAATATCAAAGGAATAGAAAATAGAGTATTAACATTGAATATTAAAAAAGTTCGTCCAACTAAAACCAGTATGTTCAAATAAAACCTATCATAGACCACAGTGTGGTCGGCCACCCCACGTTTCCTGCTCTGTGGGTCTGAACACACGAGGACACCGTGACCCTTCACTGGGGAACAGAATCCAAGGCCATAGTCTAGACTGAGCTTTGGCACCTTCAACTCAGAATGTCCCCTAAGGAAGCCAACTGCACTCCCTAAATCTTTTCCAAACTTGTTGCTGACAAACTACATCTTTTCCCTCCCCATACTGTACAGATTTTTCTGTTTTTAATCCAAAGGCAAGGCTTAATTTTACCCTTAATAAATAAATGCTTTGGTTCAGTATTTCAGTCCACTGCTTTCCAGAATTGGTGATGAAGGGCCTTTACTTTGCCTCTAAGTTTCTGGCAATCTACGCACTTTACCTTTTGTATTCTCTGCCAAATTCCTGGTAAAAATAAACAGTTTAAAATAACTTTTTAAACTTATAACGGAATGCATACTTTTATAATCAAAGTAAAATGCCCATTTTTTTTTTCAGTGTTTACAAGAAAAGAAAACACAATGACTCTGTTTCTCTGCTTTTGGGACATGGAGATTTTTCTCCTGGAACCCAGGGAAAGAAACTCTTCCAGGCCATGGGAGAAGAGGTGGGCCAGAGGGGCAGTGGTTTCTGCAGGAGGATTCTTTAGGCCTTTCAGACTGTCAAGAAATCATGGTGAGGGCCAGAAGAGGCAGAGTCAGGAAAAAGAGGGAAGGCCCTAAGGGGAGGCTTCCTCCCCTGAGAGCCCCGTGTTGCTGCTAAGGTTGTTTTCTTTTTATCCACATAATAACATAAAAAACATGGTAAACAAATATTTGCTTTACAACAAACATTATAGCAAGGGAAAAAAAAAGATTTTCAACTACAGCTCAAACTTGGCGATTTTATAACAGACAGCTCCTGTTGTCCATCTCTGGGCAGCAGGCCGGGTCTGTCCTGCCCTCAGGGAAGCAGGTGCAACCACCATTCACTGCACTGAGGAAGGAGGAAAACTGAGGAAGAACATTCCGGAAGTTTTGTCAACATCCGACCACACTGGTCATAAGAAACTAAAGCAAATACCATAAAGCTGAAAAGACACCATTTCTGTAGTAAATATTTCACTTTAATTCAGATTTATTTAACAAGTTAACAATCTATTACTCAGTTAACAAAAATTATTTTTACTAATGAAAAAAAATGGACATATACAACCTGAAGATAATCTGATTTTGCTTTATTGATATTACCCCAAATCCAGTATTTACAGATGCAAAATTAAACAGACTGTGTGAGACTACCATGGGGAATGTTTTAAAAAGTTAATCTGAAACACTCCATGAAAATCAGCAATTCATGTGTGTTACCATACAATAATTAATTCATAATTTTTTAGCCAATATCCATCATAGTTCATTTCATTAAAAACTATTTTCAAGAAGAGATAAATCTGAGGATATGTAAAAAAAATTCAGAAAAATATTTTCATATCTAGCCACAATCTTCCAGCTTGTCTGTAAAAGAAATTAGAGACATTCTCAATTGCATGCATGGCTACTTTTTTTAATACTACATTTAACTGTTAGCATAAAATGACTATTCCTGCTGTATTTTCAGCAGAGTTTGCTTTATTTTTCTTAGATTTAAAAAAATAGATAATACATATTTGGGTATTTATCTATAAATTGAAATACAAATTTAAAACCAGCATCTAAATGCTATTACTTTAAAAACAGCGACAAGGCTTATAGCCACCATTATTATTAAAACCTTGATTTTCTATTGAGATAGAATATCACAAAAGGGAACCACATGTACAAAAATAAAAGTAAGAAAGTATTTTTATTAAAGAGTTCTAAGGGCAATTTATTGTAGAGGCCAATTGCTTTCACAAACACTCAGAAGACATCAGAAGTAAGGCATCTACACTACACCTATGAGAAGTGTCAGCACCTACAACAACGTGAGAACAGAACTATTAAAACTGTGGGGTCAGTGATCGCACAGAGGCCAATGGGAGCATTATTTTCTCTATTTGCACAAATAAAAAGTCCCTCTTCTCTGGTTTTAAATGAGCTAGTTTTACTACTCATACACAGTGTTCAAGAATTACAGCATGACCAGTCTTTAAAACCTATAGGCTATGTTTATTATACAGAACTTATTCTTTCTCCTTTGAAAAGCCATGGTTCTTCAGAATGTACTATCATTGGTGACAACCTAGAAGTTAAAATGTAAAGGATCTAATCCCATCTATTCATTTTGAAACATTTCAAAATCTGTGTGTGACAGGAACTTCTGTTTTAAAACTCTGGAAACCTAACTCAATTTTTAATGTATTCACTTTTAGAATAACACTGCTGAAGGGACAGATAAGTATGACTTAGAAATCACAATGAATAAATGGCATCTATTATCCACCATTTTAAAAACATGCACTGGCCAGAAAAGGTCTGGAAATAGTAATGGTGCTGAGTTTTGAGGGGTTTTTGTTTTTTGATTTTTTTTTTCCAAGTAAAAATTTCCCTCATACATAATAACCAGATTTTCTGCTCAACAAATCTATTTTTCAGGTAACACAAAGGCAAATTTCAGACTGTTATGAATTGCCATATAAATAGTGGGAACCCAAATGAACGGTGCTTTTTTTGAAGGGCCACTTTTAAGTAACAGAAATTATTCCTGGCTTGGCGCCTGTGGCTCAACGGGCTAAGGCGCCAGCCACGTACACCTGAGCTGGCAGGTTCGAATCCAGCCTGGGCCCGCCAAACAACAATGACGGCTGCAACCAAAAAATGGCCGGGCGCTGTGGCAGGCGCCTGTAGTCCCAGCTACTTGGGAGGTAGAGGCAAGAGACTCGCTTGAGCCCAGGAATTGGAGGTTGCTGTGAGCTGTAATGCCACAGCACTCTATCCAGGGTGACAGCTTGAGGCTCTGTCTCAAAAAAAAAAAAAAAGAAATTGTTCCTATTCATGAACAGCTCAAACAGTTGAAAAAATATACAGGAAAGGAGGCAGAAGTTAGGACAATGGTACTATAATTTCAATCTAAACCACAGTAGGAATTTCCTTCACCATGTGATTATTGAGTGCATGTATCTGTTTTCTAGAAATTACGTAATGTGCACGCTTGGTACGCTTCTACTAAATGTGAACACACAACTATAAAGTTGAATTATTTTTCTGACATATACGTTTTGTTCTGAATGTTGCCTCTTCCCAAAAAATAACACATGGATGACGGCTGCTCCTCCCTGAACAGCGTGCCCACATCTGGGGCACACGTGAGCCCTTGCACAGTGCAGGCCGTACCTACCTATGTGGTCAATAGTTGATCATTTTTCGAAGGGCATCATAGCACTTCCACTTGTCGGGGATGTAGAATGGCTCAAATATGTGAGGAAATGGTGTGTCATATCCACATACTCTTGATATAGGAGCCTCTAGGTTCAAGAAGCATTCTTCCTGCAGAGAAGAATCAAGATGGCTGGCTTCAAGAATTTGTTTTATTCACAGGAATGAAATATCACGACTTAAAATAACTCACTTGAAATACAATTGTACCCAAGGACATTAAAAACATTTCAGTATACTGTGACGTGAAAAGAAGCAGGCATCGAAGAGAACATGAGCATGGTCCCGCCGTCACCACCCTGCGCTGTCCTGCGTGTGTGGGATTCTGAGCTTGCACACTCACCTTCTGTCCAGCCCAACGGGAATCACACCAAACATGCTGTTCCACGAGTGGAAACGTCAGGCACGACAGAAATGCAACAGAACGTTCATAGCAGTCACCCCTGAGGCTTCAAATGAGTATAGCTCTTTACTTGTTTCCTGTATTTTTCAAATTTTATACAATCAATGTGGATTACTTTCGTATTAAGTGGCTGCAATTCCACTATCCTCGGACCGGAGTGGCCCCTGTCAGCTGCCCTGCTGTGTCTTCCTGTCTCTGGCAGCCAGGCTTTGCTGACACCTTTGGTCCCTGCCCCAACCTACTGCTCTTCACCTGATGGCTGTGTGCGCCCCTCTCAGGTGTCACCTTAGGAATCCGCTCTGCTGGTCGGCCTTCCTTGACAGCACCTGCCCACCCACCCCGTACAAGAGACGAGAGATGGGCTTCTGCTTGCACTCCCGGAGCCCAAACTCCGCACAGTCCATGGTAGTGACCCAATTATCTGTCTCCCCCAGGGGACTCCAAACACTATGAGGCCAGAGATCTGGTTCACACACGTAAAATCTCAACCCCAGTGGATCACCGGAGAAAATTATCTGCAGGAAAACATATTATTCAAATAAAAAGTCATATTTGAAAGTAAAAATTTTAAATAGTTAAAAATATCTAAAAAGAGAGATACGTAATTAAACTCGTCTAAGGAAAATAATATTAATTTTTACCAGTCACACCTATTAACCTGAAATAAAACCTTTGTTTTTTATTCAAATATTTCTACACTGCTTTGCTTCACAAAGGGTTTGAGGAGGCCCACATTTTCTTACTTATCATACTAACTATTTTTAAATTTTCTTTTCAGCAGAAATTTTTACGTGAAAGATCCCTAACAGCTCATGCCCTATCACAGTGGGTACATTTCTCAGGGACAAGAGTCTCAGGGCAGGAAGGAAACACAGACAGGATGATTAGCTCTGAGAGCACCCACTGAACATTTGCACTTGGCCTCAACACCACAAGTTACAGCGTCACACACAAGTGCTGGTATTTCCTAGCAACAGGAAATCTCCACAAACAACTTTAGAACTTTTAATACATATGGTTTAAAGAGTCACCTAAGACATTCCACTATTAATTAGATGAAAAGAGGACAGACTGGTGGACTGTTTCTTGATTATAGCGAGTTAATTTTACAGGGCTTTAAACTGTCAATTTGGGATTAACTCATTTTTATTACTTTAACTGATAGAGGCTGTTTTTCCATCTTCTCCGAATACTGAACTCTCTGTAAACAAATGAGTCATGGAAAATTGAGGGCAAAATATTTCACTAAATGCTTCAGATTTTACACCTGTTACCAAATACTGTTTTTTCTAACTAGTAAATTAGAAAGCCGGCCTTCCACAAAATGACCTGTCAGTGTTTGTTAAAATCACAACTTTTTAGCATAGCGACTATCATCATCAAACTAAGTTTTTTTTTTCCAAATAGCAACACTGCTAACTCCTCAGGAATGTGAGCATCACTCTTTCCAGGAACACAGCTATAAGTTTGCATGAGCAGAGAAGCATCTGCTGCGGGGCACACTTGAACGTGAACCGCGGTCACCCTGGAGCATGGGAAGCAGGGACGGGGAAAGGCTCCACTTGCTACGTTACACGGATTGTGTCATTATGTGGCAGAAGTAAGTTTGTTATCAAATGACAGGGAAATAATGAAAAAAGTGCAGGGAAGAATCACTGCCTTATGTAAATATAAGTTCCTATTTTATGTCACATAAATTTGTAACTTTTGCACGTAGGCTTTCCCTAACTTAGAAACAACTGCTGTACATTATGTATAATTAAGTAATTAAGGATATACTCTGATGAACTGAAACAGATTGAAATTCCAACTCCTTGCTAGCTAAGGTATATTAAAGAGCCTCAAGTTGTTTCTTCCATGGATTTTGGTTAAAACTTCTTTAAAAGCAATTAGAATAAGATGCTCAGGCCCATGAGACAGCGACGCACTCTTCCTCCTGCACAGACGTGCACACCAACGACTTACGTGTGCGTCTGTTTCTCTGAGCAGCCATCAAAACAGGGCACCTTGTCAACTTGTTTCATGCAGAAGCTGCGCGCACACACACACACACACACACACACGCGCGCGTGCACACAGAAAAATACTTGAATCCCACTGGCTTATTTTTACATTAATGTACAAAATTAATCCTTCCCGAAGTATCTCTCTTCATTATAAACACGTGACACCGTAACTATAGTAACCACGTGCCCTTGAATTTCCAAGACAATCCAGATTAACTGTATTCTTCCATTCTGCTGGCTGCATTAAGGGCACTCGTGTTTTAAAAAATCATGGTTGATGACTTTTGATTCAGAAAGCTACACACGATTGGGACTTAAGTAATGGCCTATCCCATAGGGCTACTGGAGAGTTTACGAGTAGCATCTAGAATATGGGCTAGAGGTGGGAGTCAGTGGTTATGGTCTTTGTTCTTGGAGAGCTTCGTGTGTGTCTGACTCAGCCCACATGAACAAGGGCAGAACTTATGACTGTCAAGTTCCAAAGCAGACCATGGTTTAACATGTGACCACGGGCAACAGGTACCAAGAGAAACCTTCCCTCAGCTATTTAGGGTCTAAACTTTCACCAAGGATCCAGTTAGAAGGACTAAAAGTGAACCCCAAACAAGCCATGTAGTACAGCCTACATACCATCACCTGTGGTATCGTGTGCTTTCATATACATAATCAGGTGCTTAAAGAAAACAGAATCCTTCCAAAAGACTCATGAATATACTTCCAAATACAGTTTTAATTTATTTGCGAAAATGCCTTTTTGCAACTATGAGAATTTTCATTCTGAAATATGTTAATAAGAAGAAAAGCAGCCAGTATTAAGGAGTGCCAGGCCTGGTGCTGAGTTATATTTTATCTCATTTAATAATTTTCATAAATTTATGAGATAGGTATTATATCCATTTCTCAGGTGAGGAAAGTGAGATGGAGGAACTGGCCCAAGGTCAAACAGCTGCCAACCTTGCCAACTAAAATTCAAACCCGGCTTAATCATTCTCCAGCTAACTTCAAGGTCCTACCATTGAGAATAGCCGTAACAAGGAGAACACGAAGTAGGAATGGAAAAGAATGGCAGACTGGAAGGCAGGCTAGGGCTATCCAGGTTTTATAACATAGCCATGGGAGGCATATGGGTTAAGTTTGGTCTTAAAAGCCTGTTCCACATGTGAAAGAAAGGCGAAGGCCCTATACATGAAGACACGTAGCACAAACTTAATCACGACGGTAATTCACAGAGCAATGAGCAGATGCTCCTGGGTGCTAGGAACCTTCTTGCTCTACCAAATGATTCAAATGAGCATAACTGGAATTGTTTACATATTAGCCATCTGGACTGCTATGCATATTACCACCAGAAGAGGAAGCAAACAATGTGAAACAATTCCAGGTCACAAAACCATGGGCAAAATAAGTTACTGTTTGCCTATTTTCTGTACAAAATAAGACACTTTTTTGTTTGTTTTTGGAAAACAAAGTATGGTACTGAAATTGGGAAGGACAGAGAATCTTTAAATTTGCTAGCAGGTAAGAGAGGGCATGTAAAAATTAATAGAACAGGATCCATTACAGTTTCAAGATAAAATATTATGAGGCAGTTTCTAAACAGTAAGAGAACTGCATTTATTTTTATGTTTTGATAAATGTTATATTCTCTGTATGGTAGATGCATAAATATTTGGGCTCTCAAAGGACCCATCAATATCTCAACTTAATATGTAAACACTTAACCCTATTTCCCCATTTAAGTGAGTCCATCGACCCCTAATTCTGTTGGGGGGGTCACTGGAGCTACATTGCTGAACCCCATGTCTCAAGCATTCCCCGCTGGGGCTTCAGTTCCCCTTTTTTATGGCAAGGTTGCATGGTATAATTCATACAGCATGGAATGTGGAACTCTAGCTGAAGAAAATCTTTTTTCTGCTGTGATTTAACCTTTTCAAGCCTCTGTTCACTGAGCACCAAAACAGGAGAATGACTAATTCTGCCTTATTGTGTTTTCCTATTGTTTTGTGACTGCAACTGTATGGCTGGTTAGGACTGTGAGGTAGCGTAGGAAAAGTGCCTGGTTTCATGCCTGACATGCCACAGTGCTCAAAAATTGCTAAGTTTCTGTTTTTCTCTGAAAGTTTTCCAGGTTAGCGGAATCCCTACCTTACAACACATACAAAGAATTTGAAATGACAGACCCAGTCATCACTGGAAACTGAACACAGGCACACAGAACAGGCTAACCTGAGAAGTAGTGTCCCTTATAACACAATCTCCAGTTACCATTTAATGAGCACTTAGTAACCCTTGAAAGTGCAAGAAAAATGCCAAAAATACATTAAGTATTTACCAGGAGGTGAGGGATGCTCTCGGGCAACAAGGAACGGTGGTGGCAGGTGCTGCCCCCTGGTGGGAGCAAGGAGTCCAGACCCTCATTGTTGGGTCCTGCAGCTAGAAAGAGAAATCAGCAGTGTTCTCCCCACCTCCACAAAAAAGGCCTATTTTCCAAGCGGAGGTACCATCCCAAAAGTTGCCATTGAAAAAGCCCGATAATTAACTGGATGCAATGTATATATATCCTGGGAAAAACAGCATCAAGAACAAAGACAACCCAATATCATTTTGGATGTTTTTAAAACAATCATTTACTTTTTGTTGTTTAATGAATGACAATTTCAGGCTCGGATTTCTTATTAAGAACAATTTTGGAATAATTTTCACTCAGTTCTTTTATGACAGAAAGTTGGATCAAGCCCGTTGTGCAAGACGATGAACCATCTTGAGTTGGAAGGCTATGAAGAAAGTTCAGCGTGAGAAAAAAAAATTATAGATCTTCTGTAAATGTTTCTTATAGCTGGTGTAGGCTGACAAAACCATTAGCTAATTTTTCTAAGCATTTAATGGGAAGTCAGCAAAGCAGGACACTGTGGCAAGAAATACGTCACAAGTCAAAATAGGTATACGTTGCCTGTAGCCTCATCTAAGGAATCGGGATTTCATGTTCCTCCTTAGAATAATGAGAAACATCACTCCACATCTTACAGCAATAATTCAAAAATTTAAGTTTTAAATGATGTTGCAAATAATACATTTCAGGTTATATCATATAATTATTAGGCCACTATAACACAATCTATGAGAATATATTTTATTGGAGGGGTAGTAAATAAAACTAAACATGTAATAAGCACTGAACGAAACACAGACCACAGAGTTATCATAGATTTTCTAGGAGAAAACATTATGAAATGGCTTTAAATGAGCTGTGAATATGCTTAGTTTTAAACGCAAATCCTAATACCATTTGGTCCTTATTAGTTAGTAAATTAATAAAACAGCAGAGATTTTGCTTCTAAATGCAATTCGTTTATAGAGGTCATTAGCAGTGTGAGAGTTAAACTCTAAATGATTCCAAATCATTCCAAATGATGTATTTTTAATAGCTTTAAAGTCTGTGAACTCAGAAACTTGTATTAGTCCTAACTATGTAAGGCTAGGTATCACCCAGCTTCCAAATATTATTGTAGAGTATTTGTTTTAAATTTGTTTTAAATCTTCCATGAAAGCTTGCCCATAGTCAAAACATGAATTTTAGCAGATGAGAAAAAATGATTCTGGTGTCTTGAATCACACTTTCTCAGCCAATGAGTCACAGAAACCTGCACAGGCAACATGCCAACAACTCCAAATTAATTTCGTTACCAAGTTAAATAAACACAACTTTACTAATGTAAAATATTTTTTCTTTAAGCTAATGCTTTAAACATTTATCATGTTTTTCAAACAGAATTTAAGATATATATTAATATGCACCAATTTTTCACAGAATGTGAACCTACGAAATTAATTCTTCAGAAAGCAAAGTCCCTAACCTACTCCCAAACTAACAGGATGCCCCTCACATCAGAGCTATGCTTATTTTGGGGATGCCCATACACACGAAACGCATATAATAAATACTTGTTGGTCTAAGATTTCTCACTTTTAAGACATATTTGAGCCAATATAATTAAATAAAACAGGATATGAATAATATAATTTCAACCAGATTTGTGTAGTACCTAAAATATTGTTGAGCTAAGTTTTGAGATAAAAGCATAATCTTGACTAAATTACAATCTAAGATCTCTATCATTTAACTTCACTGAAATAGCTTCAATGTCTTGACAAAAATAATTCTTCCCCTTTAATGCAAATTACTGGCAATTTGATACTTTTTCTTCCTAAGATGCCTTTCAGCTAGTTAAAGAATAAAACTGAATCCTAAATTAGGATTTTTATTTAAATTCAGATTCCATTTTTTAAACAGAAGCTTACTTTTTAAAGTTAGAAATGTTATTTCGGATCTAAATGGGCTTCCCTAGATGCAGTCTAGCTACCTAAAAGAAAGAATGGTATTAAAATATGCACAGAAAAGATTCCTGTTCAAACTCAGTAGTTATGTCAGAATGAAAATATATGGGAATATAAAGTTGCCTATGAACCTTGATATTGTTAACTGTAAAAACTGATGTGGAATAAATTTTAAAATCAAAATTTAACAATAAATCAATAATTTATGAATTAATTTAGAAATTATTATAACAGTTTTATAATAGAAATTACTATTGTTTTCTCAAAATAATAGTTTTGTGGTTCTGGCTATTTTAAAATCAGAAACAAGTAAAAGCAAGGAAGTGACACGTCAGTTTTGTAATTTATAATCTTATCTAAAATTACTTTTTAAAAAGCGTACTTTTGGTTCAGGTCCCACCCTTAAATGTTTTAAAATATTAACTCTTTTCAGCTTCCATAAAACCTGAATTAGTGATCACGAAAGTTAACTAGTACTTCATATAACCGCTTTGGTTTTCCAGGTAAAACCTGGCTTGATTGTCCTGTCAAACTTTCCCCCTGGAAACAGTCTTGAACTATGACCCAAAGTCCCTTCACTATTTTCACCTGTAGAGCACTGGGGTAAATAGCTAAAAATAATAATAATAATTTTTTCATTAAATCTCCCTACAACACATTCAGTTTATTTTTTGCAGTCATCCTCTAAAGATGTTTCTTGGCTTTAAAAGTCCAAAGTTTAAATTCTTCTCTGACACATTATATGCAAGTTTTGACCTTTAAACTGTACAGGGCTACAATGCTTTTGCTAAAACACTTTAGATTCAATAAAGGAGAAAAAAGGCAGTGCTCTTAAATTTCCGCAGACGCTGAGGCTTCTCATATTTTATAGTTCAAATTCTTCCTATAGAAGAAGGAGGCAGGGACGGCGACGGCGTTGGAGGTGGAATTTCTTTAGAATGTGGAGGCTAATGACGAACAGAGCGACTGGCAGTGCTGGGTCATCTCGTGAACAAGCCACCCTCTCTAAGGTAGGATTTCTTTTGCTTGGCACCACAAAATTTAAAACACTCCTAAAAAGCAACTTTTGATGATCCTACAAAGCATTTCAACTTTTCTGCTTGTTTTTCCATAAAATTCTTCATGTAGGCGTCTACCACCACCAAATGGTGTTCCGAGGGCAAAAATCAACGCTGGCTACGGCGACCTGAGGATACCTTTCTCTCATGACAGAGAAAATACATTCTTTTAGAATCTGAGGGACTGAAACTTCAGAATCTGTTTTAAGTTTCAGGACTAATTACAAACTGAAACTCCTAGCACAGGGTGATGCCCCCCATCTGGCACCACGTCTCTGAAAGGTTCGAGAAGCTAGATTAAAAGAAAATACGGCTAAATATCTGCTATTTTACAAATTATAATCTTTTGACAAAACTTTTTTTATTTTACTACTTTTTAATTTTTCTTTGAGTATGTTTAGATTATGTTCAAAGAATGCCAACACAAGAAAAGGGGAAAACTCCACTATATTTTTATTTGTATAATGCCGAAGTAGATGTGCCATATTTTTAATGAAATTAAATATATTTTATGAAGAAATTAATCTTGGGTGCCATAGCAACACAGCCTTTAAAGCTTGGTTTTGTCGAACACGAGTAAGTCAGACCAAGTTACACTTTCCATCAGTTTAAGTTCAGTCACTAAATGACAGCAATCTTACCAATAAAGCAAAGAAGAAATAAATGTTTAGCTATCATCAATTATTTGGGAAATGTAGCCAGAAACGGGTTAATTGAACCCCACTAATACATTTACCTTTGTATTCCCATAGTTTAGTAATTGAGCAAATTAGCACAGCAAATACGTTTCTAGCAGGAATATCTGATCTAAGGAAAGGATTGTAAGTGCTCCATTATTTATGGGTAGATGATTTAGTAATTAAAATTATTGTCCGTATCTAATTAAAATAAAATCAGAATCCAAAATGCACTTTCCTCTCCACTGTATTTATGTATCTATGTTTCTACATTTAAATTTAGGTAATATCTCTTATAAAGCAGTTTTTCAGGTTGAATGTTAATTTGCATACACACATTTTCATATTAGAATTTTCAAGAATCAAGAGATATTTCCAAATTAGGTGGAAAACACACATACCTCCTTTTTAACTCTCATAACTGGATAAACAGTATGCTGAAAAGATGAATCTAATTCTCCACATATTCTCACAAAGTCCATATTATATGCTCAGTACAAACAAATTTCTAACACGTTTGGTAAAACTATAGATCCGTTAATAAAAGGGTGGTTAGTGACTCATGTCTGCTTCTAGATACTTTTGTATACAAAAGTGTAAAAAAATATAAAATTAGAAATTCCCAAAAGTATTATTTAATAATAAATTTAGATAAGTTAAATGTATATAGTTCATATAAAAGGTGAAAAATAGTATATTTTAGATGGGCCATAGTGTTTACTTAACATTTTTTATCTATAGGGCTGAACTACATAAACTCACTCAGGTCCCTCAATTAGGAATCAGCGGCTGAGACACAGCACGGCCCTCTCCAAAGAGATCACAGGACTGTACATGTGTGTCATGGACTGAGAGGGCTCAGAGCACCCACAGGCACGCCAATCCTGTATGTAATCAAGACATCTGCTCAGACACACAGAGAAACGTGGAGACCTATAGAAAAAAAAAAAAAAGTGAATATGCCTATATGCTATCAGCTCACAAAAAGATGATATGAATGTGTGCAGAGAACAAAAACCCAGATGCTTAGTGACCCAGACTGAATAGTAACCACACAGATATTCTTATTCAAGCTTATTTATTTAGAGTCTCATTTAATCCTTTTACCAACTCTCCATGGTTGGGACAAAGTAAGAAACAGGAGCTGAGAGAGAGTAAGTGAGGTGACCAGCATCGCATCGAGGTGCAGGGTTTGTTGGTGAGGGCCCAGCTCTCCGGGCTAATCTCTCACGCACTGCAAGAGACTTTAGATTTGAGTGTCCACAAGAGACTCGCGTGGATACAAGGAAAATTCTGAACTTGGTGCTATTGTTATCTGCTTGTTTGTATCAAGTTCAATCAAGATTTTAAAAACTTATAAAAAGCTTGGCAGTTTAGTGCCTTGGGGCAGGGGCCAGTCACTGGGGAATACTTGGACCTTTTTCATTTGAGTTGCAGTAGGGCAAGTTCAAGTTCATATGCTTTGATTTCTTGGAAACAACACTTACTGAAGATGTGCACATAAGAGGATGGGTGGAAACAAGTTTAACTTGCTTCTAGTCAACTCCACGCAGGTTGCCGGACTACAGACGTGCACTGTACAGCTGATTTTCAATTCTAATGTGAATCTGATACTGATTTTGAATTCTGATTTGAAAGTTCATGTTCAACTTATGGTAGCCTGTAAGTTTAAAGGACTGGTTTTTTTAATATTAGCCAAAAAAAAAAATCATTAAAGTATTTCATCAAGAAATTAAATTTTTTTCCTTTTATTTATTTCCTTATTTATGATAAAATCTATATGAATTTTGGTAACCTAGCAATTTGGTAAAAATGTGATAGCTTTTTGATTAGGAAAAGATTTTAAATAAACTTAACTTACAAGTTTTATCCTAGTAAGTGCTTCATCAAGAAATTAAATTTGTTTCCTTTTATTTATTTCCTTATTTATGATAAAATCTATATGAATTTTGGTAACTAAGTAATTTGGCAAAAATGTGATAGCTTTTCGATTAGGAAAAGATTTTAAATAAACTTAGTTTACAAGTTTTATCCTAGTCTTTACTTAATCTGGAATATGAAATTTAATCCTCTCCTTACAATAAGTATTTTATAGCTATTCATCATAGCTTATTCACTTTGTAGAACTCTAATACTACAGAACAAAATTCCTAGAGCATTTCAAGAAATGCCTCTTGAGAATAAAGTTAAAAAAATTTTTTTGCAATTAAAACAAAAGATGAGAGCCGGTCACTGCAATTAAATTCATCTAAATTAAAATGTAAACACACACACGGTGCGGGGCCCCATCTCAGACGGACCCTCCAGCTCTGATGAGTGGCTGCTGGCACTGTTCCCCTGGCAATGGGTGCTTATTAGAGCTGGGGGTTCACAGAGAGCTGCCTTCAAGGGGCCGTGGGCAGATGCAGATGGCTGGACCCCTGTTCACAGAAACAGATAGGTCCAAATAGTTTGGGACAAGCATTTCGGTCAACCCTGGGAACGTATAACTTTTAAAAGCTTGATTAAAAAATTATATACATATTTGTCTGGGCTCACAATACTGTAGGATTTCATCATTTTCAATTCCCAGTCTGCCAAATGAACATGATTATATTTAACAAATCACCAGCCCACAAGGCTTTTCCTTAGGTTTCCACAAATGCTAATTGTGTAGCAAATCGAATTAAGTTCATATGATTCACTTCAGCAGCAGGCCCTTAGGTTACCTCGTAACTGCCAAAGGGGATGTGAGCCGTCCCCTCTCCTCCAGCACTGTCACACAGTGCCACACTGATAAGGTGACAGACACAGCCCAGAGCACTTGTGCAGCCTCCACCCCCACAGGCAGTGTCTATACTCTACCTGCTGGGAGGGTGCTGATTCGGACCCCCGCTGAGGGTCTGGTGCTGCTGGGCAAGTGCTGCAGATGAGCATCAAGCCACTCGTGTCCCCGGGAGTCGGGGGGGGGGGGCATGAGCGGTCTCTCTACATCGTCACGAGAGCCTCTCATTAAGAACACACCCTGAAACCCTACAGACCCCAAACACGGACAGATAGATTCCATCAGCATCTTGTGGACCTGGTTCCAGCTCTGCAGTTCACACAACTATTTTGTGTTTTTAAGAACTTATTTATGGAATAATTAACATATTTATGGATGATATACAGTATATTTAACCTTATTCTTAAAGAAAATTATATTACCATGTTCATAATAAATGGCTTTTCTTTAATTACAGTAGGTTAACAGTGAAAAACGAATCTAGGGGCAAATCTAAGCTACAGGAATTAAACTTTTTTATTCCAGTAACTCAAATACTTTCCATGTAAGGAAATCCTTTACAGAGGGGCTCTCCCAGCCAGGTGGGTTGTCGGACGCTGGGGCTCTAACCGTGTTCCCTCCAGAGGCTGTCAGATCACCATGGCAACTACCCTGCCCTATCAGTAAGCAAGAGCTATAGAGCCTAATATTCTGGGGAAAAAAACAAAACAAAACAAAACAAAAAAAGATTTCCTTTCTGTGGCAATAACAATATGACCTAGTTTTAAGACTGAACTATACCTCTGTTTTAGTGCAAAACACACAATATTTTTGCTGACTGAATTATTTTAGTAGATTCAGCTTCATAAATAAATGCAAAAACAGTGAAATCTGCCATTGTAATCCAGTTTCAAAGCACAGTAAAATAAGTGATGGAAATAATCTAAGGACATTACAGCTGGCGTTGTTCCATGCGCAGGTTGAGGTAGATGAAAAACAGGTCTTTAGGGAGCAAAAGACACATGAGAAGCAAAAACTGTCAGCAAGAAAACCACATGCGCTTCCACACAGGTCTCATGGTGTCTTAAAAACAAACCAACCAAAATCACACATTGCAATGGTTAGATGTCTATCTCCAGCTGTTTCTAGATAATCTCATTATTGCTGTGCAAGGTAATAAATTGGCATTTTCCTAATTCAAATCCTCTTCCCATTTAGGGAGGTAAGTATTTGCCAGCTCTGTCTTCTCTGGCTCCAGCAGCAGTAGCTGAATCTCTGAGTGGTGTGTCACTGTACATGTGAGAAACCAGCGTGGCCGAGTGTCACACCCACGGCTCTACATGGCACATCAGAGGTGCCATGCTGAGCACAGTCGGCATCACCAAATATTTGCAAATGCATGACTGACAGTAGAGGTTGACAATTCTAGTTTATACTTACATCCTGTTTTACCCTGGTAATCAGCTTAGTCACCAATGAAGCCTTTAAAAAATAATAAAAATAATCAGCAAGACAGGAAGTGAAATGTGAATATTTTTGCTCCTTGGCAATCCTGAACACTGTCTTACTTGTCCACCGGAAGCCACATGACCGCCACTGTGACCATGTTCCTCCACCACTGAAAAGGTTTTCCTGGCTCCCCAAAGCTCATTATCTGTCTCTACTTCCCCAGGAAGGCCAGCACAGACACACACAGGTCTGCCTTCATTCCAAAGCTTCTCCACAGAGCTGCCTTTGCACAGCCCGGCTCCCCCCAGACTCTTACTCAGCTATCTCCACACACTCCGTCCTCAAGTTCCGCTCAAACACCCTTCCCAAGGAAGCCTTCAAGGCCTTGCTGTTGATCTTTTTAAAAATGTATTCATTTTTTCCAATTATTTCTTCACCAAATATTTGACTGCCCAGCAGGTCGCTACCCTCACAGAGTTTTATGTCCTGATGTGGGAAACATGTTTGAGGAGGGTTAAAACAGGAAGCTAGTAGAGGTGTGTGATGGGGAACATCACGGTGTACAGTGCACTCGGGAAAGGGTTTTCTGAGAAGCTGCCCTGTGAGAAAGACGAGGAACCTGGGAGGGGCATTCCTGCCTGGTCATACAACAAATGCAAAGGCAGAAAAGAGCCGAGGTGGGTGGAGTGACGGAAAAGAGGGGAGGCCCATGGATGGAGGCCTGGGGCGGGGGGGGGGAGGGGAGGAGGATGTCCACCAGGGAGGGACCACGGAGCCATAAGGAGAAGGCCACGACCAGATGGCCAGCGAACCAGCCCTGGCAGGAAGACAGTGACAATTGTTTTGGTATTTTACATAGGTGTATTTTATACAATCTCCACAGGAGAACCTATGAATTTTTACAAGATGCTTCAAGTAAACTCTCTGGGTTCTTACAGGAAATCCAGAAATATTGTGAGAGATGAAAATTAGAGCTGCCAACCGTCAGAGACATTAATACAGCAGTGACAGTAGGAAGTTAACCTACACAAGCAATTAGCAGGTCATGTGTTTTTGTAATTTGGGGAAAATTATTTCATTCAGTAAAAAATTTTTTAAGGATCAACACTAAAATGCCTACTTCAGAGAAAGTTGTAAACATAGAAATAGGGGACTAGAATTGAAAGAACTTCACTAAAGTACCTTTAGTTTGCAGCTAACTGGAATCCTTTCCTGGTTAGTATTCAAATACCTTTTCTACTTCCAGTAATCTATTATCACATATCCAGCCCCTTAATGAAATATCAATTTCAGTTACTCACACTACTGGTTTCCACTCTGTATTTCTTATCTCTCTCAGTGTTGGGTTTTCTCCTGATAATTATGTATTGTAAAGAAAAAAGCTCAGTATTGGGTAACCTAGCAACATGCACAAAGATCATATTGTTATGAACGTTGCCTATTATTCCTTTGGCAAGGAGGAGGAATCCACTGCAGAGAGAGACAGATTTTCGTATGCATTATGCAGGGGCAGTGAAAGGAGACCTTTCTCCCTTACTGGCACTCTATGTTTCAGTCACCAGTGCTGATGACAATATAGCAAATTCTGAGCTAGTACCATAATAATTTTGCTACCTAGCAACTTGGAGAAATTTTGAGGTAGTCTAAAAATGAAAGCAAAATATAATTAGAAAGTTTTCTACGTACCTCATTACACAAAATTCAAAGAGTATATTTGTTTTTCCTTAGTGTTTATTTCAAGTCTGATTTATAAAATTTGAGTGCTTAAAAATTCTATTATTTGGTCTTCAGTATGCATTGATTTTTTAGAAAGTTTAAGTTAATCCCAACTACTTATCTTTTTACATTGTGAAGAAATGTTCTTTATGAAGGAAATATAAAACATCCCAGCCTATTTGGGTTGGGGTTAATCCCGTACTAGGAGTAGAAGACCTGGGTTCAGTTAGGCAGTGGCAGGACACAGCTGCCCCTGGCTATGCAGCCTTTGCACTGCCAGCGCACACTGATCGCTCCACAGCAAAGGAGATCAAACTGCAGCTGCCGACCAGTAAATGCCCCTCCTGAGTCCCTCCAAAGAGAAGTCACGTGGCAAACAACCTCAGGCACACGGCAGGGACTCAGCAAATAAAGGTTTACCTCGAAAAATTCTAGTTTTCACTTATTTTCACATTTTTGAGGCTTGGAGAATGGAAAGGGCTTAAGAATCTCTAATCCTTCAATATTGATACCAGGATCCAACATATTCTAAACAAAAAGAACTTTAGCTCTGAATTCTCAATAAAGCTTAGACTCAGAGGGTTGTCAAGTGACCCTTTTAATATTAAAATGGCAAAAAAATAATTACGAATGTCCAAAGAGAGGGAAAAAGGAAAAAAGAAATCAAAAAGAAGGGAGGGAGGGCAGGAGGAAGGCAGGAACCCCAAGAACCTTAAGAAGTCACAAAATGCATTTCTTAAGGTATTATTTTGAATAAATCATGAAGGGAACTAATTTCATAGTAATGAAATCAGAAAAATGAAAATAATTTTGCCACCATAAACAAAATAGGTGGAGAAAGATTTTCTTGGGTAGGAGGTACAGAGAGGATGGGGAAAGCACTCTTTATTTTATAATAAAAACCAGAAATTTTGACAAAGTCTTCTTTCATGGCAAACTGCAAAAGATAATTTCCAGGAAATGAAAGTAGAATCATCTCCTCATGGGAAAATCAGAATCTCTGAGAAATCATAATGTCATAGATTAGTAAGAACGGCCACAAGAAAGCCTGGAAGTGGAGCAGAGAACGTTCTTGGTGATGAAACACTTCTGTAACTTGACTGTGGTCGTGGCTATTCAAACTCCATGGGGGATAAAAATGCACAGGACACACACACGAATATAGATTTTTAAAAATGGTGAAAATGAAGTCAGTTCCACGGTCTAGTTAATGCTGTTGCACCAATGTTGGTTTCCTGGTTTTGCTATAATACTACTTACATAAGATGTTACCATTGAGGGAATCTGGGTGAACTGTCAGTACTAGTTTTGCAACTTCTTGAGTGCCTGTAAGTATTTCAAATTCTTCAAAAAGCTTTTTTCTTGCTGATCTGCAGCTGTCCCTAACCAAGAAGACACGCATGTGAAGAGGTGCAATAGGAAGGCTGGAAATCCCACACCAGTAATGGCCAAGGTTCCCGTGTGGTCAGGGAACGTCTGCTCAGCCTTAGCTTCAGTCTTGCTCACTTGTAGAAATGGTAAGCCTGTGACTTTTAAAACTGGACTGTCCATTTTAGAGAAATCCAGTACCTGATTGGCACAGTGGATATTAAAAGAAACAACAGCTTCCTTGTTAGTGAACTGAATCACACTTCCGGGGACAAACAGGGAGAAAGACGTCAAACAGGATGCCACAGACCCCCAACGACGGTCCAGAGGGGCAGATCTGGGGGTGCTGCAGCCTCGATGATGGCAGAGCGGTCCCCAAGAACACGGGCTTCTCTCCTTACTCATACAGTAGCTCAGGGGCGCTGCCAACCTTATGGCAAGAACTCTTTCTTTCCTGCAAAGTTTATTCCTACATCTTATAAACAACTTTTTATTTTAGCAGAGTTTAAAATTTACAGATAAATTTTGACAATAGTGCACAGAGTTCCCATGTACCCCGTGTCCAGTTCCCACTGTTATTGCCTTACATCAGTAAGTTATACCTGTCACAGTTAATGAAGCAATACTCACACGTGAGTATTAATTACAGTCCAACAGGGGTTCAGATTTCCTCGGTTTTCCCCTAATGTTCTTTCTGTGTTCCAGGCCCCACATTACATCCCATCCCCTGGTTTCCTTAGGATTCAATTGGCTGACAGTTTCCCAGGCTCTCCGCGGCCTCCATGACCTTGACGGTTTTGAGAAGGACTAGCCACGTATTCTGCAGGATGTCCCTCAGTTGAGATCTGTCTGGTGTTTCTCTCGTGATTGGACTAGGGCTATGGGTTTTTGCTTTTTTTTTCTCAAATACTTTCAATCATAAACTTGAGTTCCAAATTAAACAGAAGTGACTGTAGTCTGATTTAAACTTCCAGAATCTAGCAAGTGGCTTTCTGCTCACTGTCCTGTTGAGAAACTGCTTTGAGGATACCAAAGACTTTCTTAAGAGCATGACTGCCACCATCAAAGGATCGACTCTAACACGTGCCAACTACACTGAGCACAAACCCATCCTGAGGGTGACAGCTGGGGGCTCTCTCTTGAACAGTCTGTCGACCTCTTACTAACTACCTTCCTTTCTTCCAATTGCTAATTCCATTTTGTAGGAGGTTTTAACTTTCCTTTAAAACTCTTACTGGCATTTGTTCCATTTTCCAGATGAAGAATTTGCAGGGTTTTAAATATAGCATATCTAGGAACCATAGTTTTCTATAAAATAGTAACCAGAAAAAGTGCAGCAACACGTTTGCTTGACAATCTCCAGAAATATAACAGAAGTTGTAGATTCTGCAACAACAGCAACATTTCAAAGTAATGAGTTTTCATAGAAAGGATAAGACGAGATACAGCTTTGTTCATATTGCAGTGTTAAAGTGAACAAATCACATTCGATATAATGTTAATTTGACATTTATCATATTATATTCTAAAATGCCACAGAAAGATGGTTTTTTCCCCAAAATATTTGATGCTCAGAAAAAATAGTAGTAGCACTACATAGTATTTTCTGTATGTTATTCAAAACTATCCCCATAAAATAAAAAAAAACAGTAATTTGCATGTGTAAATCATTCAGTCATGACACTGAAGCCCCGCGACTTCTAGATCTGCAATAGGTGGTGCTGGCTGGCTGCATCCACCCCACCTTCCCACGTATTTCCTACACTGACTCAGCAGATCAGCATATTCCATCCCCAGGCCTCAGGCACAGGTTGAGGAAGTATGATCTTTATGGTCTAATCAAGGTGAATCTAGAACTCATGCTTAGAAATACTGAGCAACAGGGCTACCATGAGGAAAGTCAGCTTTAAGAACAAGTGTCTGCTACCCACCTCCCTCCCACCTGATTGAAGAAAGAAACAGGCAAGGTAACTACAAGCAGGGGCAGGAGGATGATGGATGGAGAGGGGAGGATGGAGAGGGGAATGGGAAGGGGAATGGGAAGGGGAGGATGGAGAGAGAGCAATGGAGGGGATTAATGAGAGGGATGGATGGAGAGGGCTGGGAGGGTGGGAAGCGGGGTGGGGGAGAAGGGAAAAGCACATCAAAATTACCTAAGAGTGT
>CAUYRH010057631.1:0-26424 GCA_963574655.1 Perodicticus potto
CTTCTTCCATGACTTGGCAATTATGAATTGAGCTGCAATGAACAATCTTGTGCAAATATTTTTATTGCCAAATGATTTTTGGTCCTTTGGATATACACCTAGAAGAGGAATTGCAGGGTCAAATGGCAGGTCTACATTTAGATCCCTGAGTGTTCTCCAAACTTCCTCTTTTGAAGGAGTCTTTAGGGTTTTCTAAATATCCCTTAGCAAACATGAATAATCATCAAACTCACAGCTACCTTAAATTCTTGGGTTCAAGTGATCCCCTTGCCTCAGCCTCCTGAATAACTGAGATTATAGGCACCTGCCACAATGCCTGGCTATTTATTTTAGAGATGGGATCTTGCTCTTGCCCAAGCTGGTCTCAAACTCCTGAGCTCAAGTAAGCCACATGCCTTGGCCTCCCAGAGTGCTAAGATTACAGGTATGAGTCACCCACCTGGCCAAAACAGGGATAATTTGACTTACTTAAATTATATATATGTTGTTGGTTTTGTGGGACATGTTGGCTTTGATTTGAGGTGCCTCAAGGAAAACACCATATACAAGATGCTGGGGATAGCTCCACCTGCACATAATTTAGTCCAATGGTTCTCAACCTTCCTAATGCCGCAATGTATTTTCATTGTTAAAAACGGGTCACAACCCACAGATTGAGAACTGCTGAGTTAGTCCAACAGCAGCCCCTAGCAGGGCAACAGGAATTACTCCAGGTTTATGTAAGAGAGCATAAATGTTCAAAACATGAGACTCTACTTACTATCCCAGTTCCTCTCCAAGGAGGAGGTACACATGACGTGTCTAGTCAGCCTCTCTCGACTCCTCAGTTAATAAGTAAGAAAACAATACCACCAAATAAGTCACTGGGCATAATAGTTTGTAGGGCATCCATAACAGAGTGCCATGAGGTTGGTATCTTACACAATAGGGATTTATTCACAGTTCTGGAGGCTAGAAGTCTAAAAGCAAGGTGTTAGTAAGTTGACTCCTCTAGTGGGCTATGAGAGAAGGACTTGTTCCAGGTCTTTCCCCTTGGTTTGTAGTCAGCTGTCTTCATGTTTCTGTGGCATTCTATCCATATCCTTGTCTATATCTAAATTCTGTCCATATCCTTGTCTATATCCAAATTTTTTATAAAGACACTAGTCAATCACATTGGATAACAGTCTACCTTATGACCTCTTTTGAACTTGATAACCTCTGTAAAGACCCTGTCTCCAAATAAAATCACATTCTAAGGTACTGGGTTTGGATATCAATGCATGAACTAAGGTTAGGGGAAGAGAGAGACTGGAGAGAAATCAAATTTAACCCATAACATTAGGCAATTAACATTTTTAAAGCCTATTACATAACAGACATCCAAAAATAGGCTCTCTCCTTTCCAGCCCTGGCACTGCCATTGCCTTCCAATAACTTTTGGTGAGTTGGAGCCAAGCGTATAAAATGAGCACACTGGAATCATGATTCTAACAGCCTCCTAACTCTAATACCCCCTGCTTCTGCACCATGGTGATTCCTTCTACCTGTTAACACATATGTTTTGCATTTTATAACTTCTAACAGAACCCTCTGGGTTTTGTCTTCTTCCATCTTTCCATATGTTCCTACACAACAAGCATCTCTACCAAATATCTCTGAAAGCATATTGAATGACATCACAGCATGACTATACTTTACTCACATCATTAAGAGAAAAAATGGGCCTCCCTGGTTGAATTGTTCCCTCCTTCCTTCCCCATACTTGGGAGAAGAGAAAACAGTCTTAAGGGGTTTTAGATATGTTTACAAAATCCAAAATATCCAAGCCATTTCTGAGAATAAAATTAAAATACAATTGACCTTTTCCAGATGTTAGATAAGGAAATTCATAATGAAATGTTCCATTGAAAGTAAAAAACTAAGAATGGAACAATTTGAAGTTATGGAGGAAACTTAGATCATCATTTTTCAAAAGAGGATTTTCCAGAGGGAGAAAGTGTTTTATTTGACTGGGCAATAAATCTAGCAATCAGTACCTAGAATTGATACCGAGAAATATAGTGATTTAACTTTGATTTAAAAGGGGGACTTTACCCAATATCATGTTTATTTTTACTATAACAGAAATAGCAGCAGGTGTGATCTCTAGAATTATAATTGTGCTGATGAGATTGTAGGATTACAGGTAGTACTGGCCATGTTGCTGCATTTTCCTGCATCTCATTTTCCATGCAGCTGAAGAAGTTATAATAATTCTGACTTCCTCTTGAGACTATCAGAAGAACAAAAAAAATAATAAAATGTGTCAAAGAACTTTCAAAGCATAAAACCCTTTACATACATAAAATACTTTCACTATTAGCTATGCACATACCTGTCACTTTACCAGCTAAATGAGGTCAGGTTGGCTCCCCACGGGCTTTCCCCCCACTTTAGATGGAAATTAAAACATATCCTGCCTATGGGTTCACACTCCAATCACCTCCTCTAGCTTCTTTTGAAAACCATTAAGCGGCAAACTTGAAATGTATGATTCTTTCTTTCCTTCTTTTGAAAACTCCTGCTCATCACCTGACCATCCAGAACAGGACCTCAGGAAAAGTAAGTTTGAAATGTGAACAAAGTCTTCTAAAACTCAAAGTAATTTTAATAGAAACCAGGGAATTCTTGACATATCTACCCTCTCCTCTCTCTTAAAAACTTTTGAATGACAAGTTGACCCACCCATGCTAAAAGAAGACTTTGCTTTGAAACAATCCCTAGAGGATACTAATGTGTTTATTAAAAACAATGCCAGAATATATGACTTGTAAATATTTAGAGCTGGCTTTGAGGAAAACACATCTTGTCATTGTTGAGGTTGCAGTGGTGCAGGAGAAAAAGCAAGGGATTGGGAGCTGAATGAACTTAGCACTAGGCCTGGCTTTGCCCCTGCTAAAATCAGTTACTTATATTATTATGAAATGTAGCCCTGCCCCACTATCACTGCCAAGATTAAATTGCGTACACCCAAATTCTGCCATCAGTGGACTTGAGGACTTAAGAAGTTTGCTGATTTACCCTTAGGGTGGACCTGAGAAGCCTTGCTTTTTTGAAAGAACCTGAGTTGATCCATATACAGCTAAGAAACACTGTCAAGGAAGCTGGCTACACTTTACCAGCCTCAGCTCATGAGGGAACAAAGAGAGTCAGAGACCAGAGACCGAGTCTCGACAACCTGCCAGCATCCTCACTCATCATCTGCCCAGACTGTCTCAAAACCACCCTTTGATTGTAGAAATACAGCTTTCTTCTCCACCTAGGCCAACCACTCAGCATCGTGCATAACCCTGGTTCCTGTTCCCTCAGGATAGGGCAGCAGATGTCAAAATGCAAGTGGTATCACCTGTCAGGTGTTTCCTTTTGTACCATGAGTATCCTCCCCTCCTCTTCAAAAGAGCTCATTACAGAGTAGTGGTGATTCAAACTCCCAAGCTTCCTCATCATCCTCCCTCTCAAGCCCCAGGCTCCCAAGATATATACAAAAACAACCACCCCCACATCTGAACTTAAACTATCTACCTTGGTGCAACACATTCAGAACTCTCCAAACTCTAAGTTTCTCCTCACCCTGTTCTCTCTCACCAGTAAGCCCTTATCAACAAATTCTACCTGAAAAGGGGAGAGGGAGGGAAAGGGGGAGAATGGGTTGGGGGGAGGGCATTTGGTGGGACCGCACCTACGGTGCATCTTATAAGGGTATGTGTGAAATTTACTAAGTGTAGAGTATAAAAGTCTTAACATAATAACTAAGGAAATGCTGTGAAGGCTATGTTAACCAGTTTGATGAAAACATTTCAAATTGTATATAAAACCAGCACATTGTACCCCATGATTGCACTAAAGTACACAGCTATGATTTAATAAAGAAAATTTAAAAAGAAAAAAAAAACAGATTAAAGGAAGCAGCCCATGATTTTCCCCAAGGAAAAGGGTTTCCCTCATTTCTTATCTTTGTGCCTTCAGAGCAACTAATACAGTCCTATGCACACAAGAGTTGCTAAATAAAAATTTTCTTAATGTTTAAGTAAGTATTAAAAGCTTAATTTTTAAATAATTATTAAAAGTATCCATTTTTAAGCAAGACAAGACAAGAAAACCCTCATCACAATAGGAGTGAGCTATAGAGGGAGATAGAGCAAAAAACCTAAATAAGAAAAAAGAAGAAAAAAAAAAAGGAAAGAAAGAAAAAAGAGGGAGTCGCTCCCATCCTCCCAATTAATTATCACAGTTATCTCTAGTAGATATCTATTATGAGGATTAGCTCATTTCAAAAATTAATATTTCACCTCCTAATCATATTGACTAAATTAAGCAATATGGGGCATAAAAATTATTTGCGTGCAAAGTTCAATTTTGTACTACTCCATACAACCTGATATGAAGCAAGACCTTAACTGAACATCAGATGACAAATTTATGAATTAATATCTCAAAAGTCAATAGCATAAATCTGCACAACATTTAATCCACATGTCTACCTAATTCTCATGCTCATATGGATAGTTAAATGTTAAACCCATCAATACCCCAGAAAATAGCCCCTCAAACTGAATTGCTAAGCAAAAATTAATACATTCATTAATCATCAAATCTTCATTGAGCACCTACCTACCATGTTCTAACACAATCGTAAATCACTGCGAGAGAGGGACCACCACCTACAGAAGCATCCTGTTCTTGTCCAAAGTTTGCAATGTCATGGCCGTATGTATACGTTAGTAGGTAAGTATAACCACCAACATCGTTTTGACATATGAGGGTTGTCTAATTCCCTGCTGTGAGTGTACAAAGGAAGCAAGTCTGTCCAAATTTGACCACACATACCAACATTTATTAGCAAGTACTCACAGAATCGTCCACACAATCTGCTCCGCCTGCTCACAGACATCTCAGGAGTCCATCATGTTACATGATCCAACGTGGCTTGAAAGATTCACCTTATGTGGACAAAGCAACATCTATAGATATCAGCAAACTTTCATCCCTTGGCCCCATTTGGTCCTTCCAGGTTTTGTAAATAATATTGAAACACACAATGTTCACTCTTTCACCTATTATCTGTGGCTGTTTTCAGAGTTCAGTAGCTGAAGCAGAGACAATTTGATTGACAAAACATAAAATATTAACTATCTACTCCCTTATAGATAAAGACTGCAGATCCTACACTGGAAACATCAGGTAATAGGATCTCCCTGCAGGTTCAGACTAGAGGACTTGCTAGATTTTTATACCTTATTTGTACAAGAGTAGAGAGTGTCTCCAAAATATTTTAATTTATTCATACTTCTTGAATAACACTAATTTCACCAAAACAGAGCCCTTTCCAAAAGTCCATTATGCTAATTACAAGCCACAAATTTCCACCTGTTAAATCCCATTCCTAACATCTATTATGCTAACCAGAAAAGCCATCGGAGTTGATCAAAAATAAATAAACCAGAAGTTCCCAGTAGCCTTCTCTGTTTAATTGCTAACTGTATATTCCTGGAGCTTGAACTTCTGGTAGGGACAACTGGTTTCCCCTAATATATGGCTTAAATTTACCCAATCTGTGCTGAAGTATTCATGAATTACAGACACTAACATTCTGACACCAACACCAGGACTTGGTTCTCTCCACATTTGTTACTCTTCTGCATGCAGGCATTTTACTGAATCACAGCTTCAAGCACCTTCTGACAGATTAAACCCATTTGCTAAAATTCAGTCCCACGTGTTGACAATGTAATGTAATTGAAGCACAGCATCCCTAATTAAAAAGCAGGGCTGACCGTGGAAAATGCACTGGACTCTTTTGCTACTGTGATTTTTAAAAATTTGCACTTCAATCCCCCATAGATGACAAAGGAATTTGCTTCATGTGTTAAGTCCTGAACCACAAATGAGAACTGCGCCTCCTTCTTACATTTAGACCTAGGAATATTTAGAGCAAATACCAGTACCCATCTTTGCAAATAAGCCGGGAGATTTTCCCAAAGGATAGAGAGGGGAACAAAATATTGGATGGTGCCTATGGCTCATCGAGTAGGGCGCCAGCCCCATATGCTGGAGGTGGTGGGTTCAAACCCAGCCCCAGCCAAAAAAAAAAGAAAATATTCTGCATCAGTTAAAAACAAAGAAGTTAATTCTTAAATATCACTGTTGAGAAGCACTGAATTAAACAAAAGTTAATATTTTAAGTCTCACTTTTTTAATCTCAGGATTTTGTTAATTTCACTTTCCCATTTACTATGAGCTAAATATGTGGCTTTTTTTTTCTTAATTCCAAAAACAATAGTTTCCATCATTTCTAATTAGAAGCTTCCAAAGTAAAACTAGATTTTTCTAACAATGGAAAAATCTCTTCCCATTTCAGTAAGCCATTGCTAGCTGAGCGTCCCTGGGTATCTCTCAGGAGAATGCAGATGGTTTCCCAGTGATCCTAAAACGTGTGCAGCTCAGAAAAATATCCTCGTTGCCCTAGAAACCACGTTCCCACCCTGAATCCCAACAAATGTATTTGCTTCATTCATTTCTTGTAATTTCTTATAATACAGCACTTCTGATTGGAAATACTAAAAAGTTAATTTTTTAACTAGAATTCTCCATATTTTCAATCAGCCAGTAAGGAAAAAATGCAATAGGCACAGCATTTGTTTTAAAATACACTGATAGCCACTCACAAGTAGAAAGGAAGTAGCAAGTATCAATCTTTTTCACAGCACTAAACCTGCACAAAATACTGCATGGAATTCCACTCTGCTCCTTTTGCTGACACAAAAAATGAAAGCCACAGACAGGACACAAACAGACTGAGTTCTAAGCATTATTTCTGCAGCCAGGTCTCAGCAGACTCCCAATCAAGAGATGCTTTCAAAATGCCCTTGAATAAGAGACCCCCAAGAGATAAGAGGGTTCTGTGTGCTTTCCTCAGACTACTCTTCTGCCTCATATATGCACCTAATAGTCTCTTAAGTGATCATTAGGAGTGCGGTTGAAATTCTTCTAGCACTTTTAGCAATTAGTCATTAATTGGACTTGCCACTTCAGCCCTTTCCTAATTGATGCTCCTGAGACCAGAGCTCTGTGGGGACAAAAGGGGGAGAGCAGGTAACTTCCTGCAGTGAGTTGTTCAGCAGAAAATGTGGCATCCTGTTTCCCTGCATTGTACCTCTGGTACCCTCACCTCAACCCAGGTCATCTCACCCGGGTCATACAAGCTGTGTAGACCATAGGAAATTTGCTTTAACACGTATTCCGGAGTCTGTCCTTGTTTTTGTTGTTGTATTAACTGTAGCATCTTTAAGCACTGTACAATTTAAAAAATAACTTCACAGATCTGATCGCATAATATCAACCATTTTACAGAAGGGGAAACTGAGACTCAAGACAGTTAAGAGACTGGAAAGTTGCAAGGACGCCCCCAACTAGCTCCACAACCCCAAGTTAGCTGGCTTCAAAGCCAGCGCTCTGTTCACCCCACCACACTGCTCCCAGCAACAAGGAACCCTTCAGAATATGGTCAGCTGACTCTAGACTTTGATCATCTTCAAAGACATGGTCCAGAAGTACTGATCTGTTGCTTCTCTGCAGATTGACAGTCTGTATATGGGACTGTACCAGGGCTCTTCTTAGGAAGAACAAAGAGTTCATCTTTGTTTAACCAAATATCTTTTTTTATTTTATTTATTTATTATTTTTTTTTTTTGTGAGACAGAATCTCACTTTATTGCCCTCGGTAGAGTGCCGTGGCATCACATAGCTCACAGCAACCTCCAGCTCCTGGGCTTAGGTGATTCTCTTGGCTCAGCCTCCCAAGTAACTGGGACCTCAGGCGCCCACCACAACGCCCGGCCATTTTTTTGTTGCAGTTTAGCTGGGGCCAGGTTTGAATCCGCCACCCTTGGTATATGGGGCCAGCGCCCTACCCACTGAGCTACAGGCACCACCCTTAACCAAATATCTTGATGGCCTCTCAAAATGAAGGGCAAAGGCCCAGGCGGATGGCCTGTCTGAGCTAAAGGAAATTAGAGGAGAGTGGGGAGGAGTGTCCTAGAGGATAATACGCGATGAGCCCCGGGGAGAAGAGCCGAGAGAAAGCTCATCCAACGCCACACAGGAGACCCCCAGCAAATGCTCTTGGGGGTGAAATGGCTTCGAGACTTAAAGAACCAGAATATTTATGATTCAGTTTTAAGTTGTTTGCTTTTCTGTGATGGGATATCATCCCCGGAGCCACACTAGGGAAAGGCAAGAGAGACATTTAGGGTGCAAATTTTCAGGAGGCGTCCTCTCTTCCAGTTGCATGGCACCCTGCCTCTCCCTGGTACCAGCCTGCTCATCCCCTGCAATTAGAGCAGTAACCAGCACCAGGGAGTAAGATTCATAATAGGACCATACATGCTGTTTGGTACACACATCTTTATTGGGTAAAGTGAATAATAAACTGAAATAATTAAGCAAAAAGAAAAAAGCTAGAACAAAAGGCCACTGGGAAAATACATGCCCCTCCCCCAGCGATTCTCAGAGATCTGAAGAGGGACACTAAGTCTCCCTCTAGACATAGTCTGGGGACTGCAGACAAATTTAATTAACAAGGTGATCCTGGCACCTGGAGAATCCCAGGACACTCAGGTGACCAGCAGTTGGGTCACAGTTACACGTGAGGTTTTGTTGTGCTGTTGTTGTTGATTCACAACTGAACGCCTCCTTTCTGTTGAACAAGTTTCCTGGCTGCTTTAGTATGTGCTTATGGCCAACAAAGTCGTTTTTGTCTCTCAGTCTACAGCATCTGCCCAGTTATAAGCAGAGGAAGAATAATAATGGTAATGGAGAAAGGATCTTGGCAGTGGCACTTTGCTTCTCCAGCCCTTTATGATTCCTGCTCACCTGGAATGATGAGAGCCAGTGTGGGAAGCCCAAAGGGATATGCTGGCTGTGAAGTGTAATTCATCTGTAAAGACCCCAAGACCCCAGAACTTGTAATAGTAACCATTTTAGCATGTGGACAAAAAGCTTTGTGGTCCAATGGAAAGAGCTCTGAGCTGGGGGACTTTGTCATGACTTACTAATGCCCTGCCACACCGGAACTAAAATCAGATGGTCCCAGCTCTGCTACTAACTAACTTTCAGGCTCTAGGAAAATCGCTCCATCACTCCTGTACCCACTTTCGTCATCTGTCAAGGAAAACCAGCCTCACACAACTGCAATGAGAAGGAAAATTTTTGTAAATGTAGAAAACTTTTTAAAAAGTAAAACACTGCTGTGCAGTGACCAGAGATTATTTCCATTGTTATATTACATTTATGGTTACAGTTTTTTTGTTGTTGTTCTTTTTGTTTTTTTCTTTTTTAGAGACAGAGTCTCACTTTGTCACCCTCAGTAGAGTGCTATGACATCACAGCTCACAGCAACCTCCAGCTCTTGGGCTTAAGCAATTCTCTTGCCTCAGCCTCCCAGGTAGCTGGGACTTACGGGCGCCCACCACAACGCCCGGCTATTTTTTGTTGCAGTTTGGTTGGGGCTCAGTTCGAACCCACCACCCTCAGTATATGGGGCCGGCACCCTACTTACTGAGCCACCGGCGCTGCCCTATGGTTATAGTTTTAAATAATGGATGTGATTGAGACAAGGGGACATATGTAGGTGGTCTGAGTGGCAAACATTACTGTTTGATCACCAAATGTCCATTCCCAGTCCCTTCTTCATTGCCTGGCTCCGTTATATAGGAGGGAAAAACCTACATACTAACTTTTCCAAATAGACAGCTGGCGATGACACGTGACTTAGTTCAGGCCACTAAGAAGTAAGACGAAGTCTTCTGTAGCATTTCTGTTTAGACTTGGGATTTAAAAAAAAAAAAAATTGACGTAGACGGGATGTTCTCTTTTTCCTGCACTGAAGGGGCCATGACGCTTAGAACGTGGAAGTCATCTCACAACCACAAGGTAAAGGCCAAGAGAGTTAGAAGCCCTCATTGAACTGCTGAACCAACACCTTGAGTTCCCTATCACCAGACTGCCTGTTATATCAGAAAAACAAACCCCTATGTGTTCGACTTCCATTAGGTACCTGCAGCTAAAAGCATTCCTGATTGATATAGCACATATTCTATCCACTGATGGACCTTTGTCTTCTAATAGAAATTTCTCTTTTGATGATCCATTCAAATAAATTGCTTAACTCAATAGTAGGGAAGAAAATTTTTCCTCCAAAGACCCATAAGCCATAAAGAAATGATCAAGAAAAATGGGCAAATGCCCTTCACTTCATAAAGTAAAGAAATCACTAATAATATAAGGCCACTGATCTCCCCATCTTCATATATTTGTCTTGCCAAGACACCCAGCCTATAATGAAGCCTTCACAGCCTAGCCTCTCAGGGTTCTAATGCTCAAAGGACTTAATGATTTTTAAAGCTCTGTATAGACTATAAAATGCCTCATAAAGGTTGAGGTGACCCAGGAGCCCGTCCTTGGTGCTGTTCTCATCCTATGAAATCGGTTTCTATTTATACTCCTATGCTGCTGACTCTCATTTCTGCTTTCATTCCCTGTGTCTCCAAAGAGCTCTTGGTCTTTATTTCCAGCCACTTCCTGAACATCTTCACCTGGATGTTCTAAAAGCACTTCAAACTCGGCATGTCCTAAACTGAATTAATTACTGTTCTCCACAAAGCCATTCCTCTGCCCGTGTTTCTGGTTTCCAGGAATAGTCGTCACCATCCACCTATTTTCCACAGGTAGAAAACTGAGTCATCTATCTCTCCCTTCCTCTTCTGAGATCTAACTCAAAAATAACTCCTTTCCATTGCCCTTGGTCACATCCCATATATTTTTTAATCTGAACAATAGATTATAGAGTTTTCTGACAGTTTTCTCTGCAACTAGTTTTTCTGACTCCAGCCTAGACAGGGATCCCCCCCAAAGAAAGATCAGATCACGTCATTGTCTTAGAAGCTTTATGGATGCCATGTACCACCTGGATGAAGCCAGACACCTTAGGACGCCCAGAAGTGCCTTCTGAGTCTGGCTCCATCTTCTCTCCAGGTTCATTCTTAGTCTATCCCCTTCCTAATCTCAACCTTCTTCTCTCCCTGGATCTTTATGTGCAATGGGCACCTGATGATATTTTTCTTTTGCCTAATTCTTGCCCCCTTTCCTTCTTTTTTATTTCTTTGGCATCATCCCAGTCTACTTTTTAGCATATCACATTTGGACTATTCCAAGAGGCTCCTAACAAGGAGTTGGGGGTTTCCCATTGTTCTTTAGTTCACACTATACTGCCCAACCAAATTCAGTTACTTAAAAACACCTTTGAAAAAAAGAAAAAAACACCCCTTTGTCAGAGGTCCCATCAGCTATGAATACAGTTCCCACTTCCCGTCCCAGCTTTCCTCACCCTCCCCCCACACTCCTGCTGCTGCTTCCTCCTCCAGCTTTGTCTCTCATAGTCCCCTGCACACACTCATCCTTCACTCCAGACAAACGAATGCTTTCCACACCTTGACCACCAGGAGGTCTTTCCCTTCCACAGCTTTCTCATTCTGTTGCTTACACCTGGAGAGCTGCCTGTCTCAGCTTTCCTGACACCTGTCTCCATGGGCAGCTTTCCATTGGCCCTCAAGCTACAGATGAGCTCTTCTTCCTACAGTCTCACAGCTCTCAATTTACATTGAACTTTGGGTATTTATCATCACCTGTCTTACCTTGTGGTCACTGAGATTCAAAAGCCCTGGTTCACCTTTTTACATATTTATCTTTGCATGGAACATAGTGCCTCCTGCATGGTGGGTGCAAATTTGCTAAATAAATGATTAAATAAATACCTTACTGCGTGAAATAGACTTTTCAAGTGGAGAGCACTTTCATATCCATTACCATCACATACCACCAGGGAGGCAGAACAGATATTATGGTCTCTGTAAAACTAGGGTCAGGAAGGTTAAGGAACTCTCCTTAGATCACATTGTGCAGGCGGGCAGGGGGCACAGATAAACATAACTCATTCCCCCTTGCTCTCTGAGCTTCACTGGGGCTTTTTCTGCTCAACTCTGCTCTCATGGTTCCAAGTCTGTCCTGGATTTTTTTCTGGCCCAAAGCAACTGGCATCACCTTCATCTTCTACTTTACCTTCCAACCCCACCCACACCCCTGATAGTTGCAGAACACAGCCTGCCAGTCTCTCTCCACCCACTGTGACATCTGTCTCAGGGACTCAGTGAGAAGCAAGGAGATAATGTTCAGGAAATGTGCTGCCCACCTGTGATGAAAGGTGCAATCTTCATTACTCCCTGAGACTCACCATCCCCATGTCTGCTTTGAAGCAGGCCCTGTGCCTTTGCACTGCTTCCCGCAAGCAGCAGGAAGCCATTGTCCCAGCCTACTGTTCTCTTCGTCTGACGCCCACTCTTTAATATGCTATTTTTCTCATTTTCACTAATACCTTTTTTCATCCCCTGATCAGCCTCACTATCTGCTCTAGGTAAAGCCTATTATCCCATTAGAGTTTGACATTTGGAATAGAATGAAGCACTCATGCCCAGGTAGTGCTAATGGGGGAAATGGCTTGAGTCAGGGCTTTCTGCACCATGCAGTTTGGGAAAGGGTAAAAACAGAAGGCTGCTTCTGTGACAGCCACAGATTCCAAGACAAGCTGTGTCCCTGGTGAGAGGTTTGGGACACAGATGTGACCTGTTCTACCACCCATCAGGCAGGCACATCTCTAGATCAGGTGTCCGGAAAGAATCTGGAGCCGCCTAAAGAAAATTAGGCAATACACCTAATGACAAGTCAGTGAACCCAAAGAAATGTAATTGCATGTGTCTGCCTTCTTGACTCTCACTCTCTGGTATTCAGGGCAGCCAGTTATTATGGGGCTCTCAGAGGATGTTCACTGGCCTCTGGTATTGTCCGTGTGCTGGCCTTTTGTTAGATGAGAGAGCTGAGAGTAATCATCAGGACCAGAGAGCCACAGAGGTGGAGTGTGACTTCACTTCATGGAGCACCTCAGCTAGTGTATATCCTGGTTTTCCTTCTTAAATATATCAAGTGAAAATAACCTTTTATATTTTGCTTACTTATTCACTCATCATTTAGTCAACAAATACTTAGTGGGGACTTACAAGGTAGGTGCTGGATATATGTCTGCCCTTATAGAATTTACAGTGCTTATCATTTATCCACTTTTACTTTCATTCTGGTTGTAACTCCTCCATGTCAGAAGGGGAAATGTCAATCTTCAGTTTTGAGATGCAGAGAGAATAAAATCTCAGTGGGATTGAAAACTAGGCTAGCAGGAAACAGACTTTTCTCTAACTCGTTATAATAAACTCAATTCCAACTCCACTTGTCCATCTTGCCAGGCCAGAGGAAAGTTCAATCAGATGTCACTGGAAATGTGTGTCCTCCTAAAGATGCGCCAGGATCAAGAAACCTTATGTGGTACCAGGAATGGTGGCAGGGACTAACACTAGCCCAGCATGATGACCAATGCCATCCTTATTGATCAAACCCATTATGGTCCCCCTAAGAGGTGGTGACCCTCTTTGAGATCTCTACCTTCCCAGGTTGACTGCATGGTGTTCCCTCTGAGCTACTGCAACTTTCTGGCATGTTGCTGTGAAACCAGGTGCGGGTTCGTGATGAAGGTGAGACACTACAATTTCTGGAAACCTCACCCTTCTCTCTCCCTTCCCTTTCAAGAAAAATGGGTATAATCCTGTTTTTCAGTCTAGCTGTTCCAAAAGGAGACATTGACTCCACGAAGCTTCCATTTCCACATAGTCAAAATTTTCCAGCACAACAAAGTGACTATACTCAGTAATAAGTTAGGGCATACTTTAAAATAACTAAAAGAGTAGAATTGGGATTTTTTTGTCACAAAGAAATGACAAATGCCTGAGATGATAAATATCCAATTACCCTGATTTGATTAATTCACATTGTATGTCTAGATCAAAAAATAACATGTACTCTATAAATGTATACAACTATTGTGTACCCATAATAATTAAAAATAAAAATTTAAATAAATTATAAAAATTTCTGAATCCCTAAATTCCAGGGCTAAGACCCTCGCAACCTGCTTGAAAGAGAGAAAGAAAAATAAGAGAAGAAATACTAACTGGCAGGCTTTTTAGTCCTCCCATTCATCAGATAGCCACTTCTTCTAGGTGCAGCACCAGCTGCATCCTCAAGGCACCATAGTGAAAGTGAAGGTCGGAATAAATGGCTTTGGTCGTATTGGGCAGCTGGTCACCAGGGCTGCTTTTAACTCTGGCAAAATGGATATTGTCACCATCAATGACCCCTTCATTGGCCTCAACTACATGATCTACATGTTCTAGTATGATTCCATACTGGAAATTCCATGGCACAGTTAAGGTTGAGAATGGGAAGCTTGTCATCAATGGAAATCCCATAACTATCTTCCAGGAGCGAGATCTCACCAAAATCAAATGGGGCAAGGCAGGTGCTGACTATGTCATGGAGTCCACTAGTATCTTCACCACCGTGGAGAAGGCTGGGTCTCACCTACTGGCGGGGGAGGGTGTGCCAAAAGGGTCATCATCTCTGCCCCTTCTGCTGATGCCCCCATGTTTGTGATGGGTGTGAACCATGAGAAGTACAAAAACAGCCTCAGGATTGTCAGCAATACCTCCTGCACCACCAACTGCTTAGACCCCTTGGCCAAGGTCATCTATGACAACTTCAGCATCATGGAGGGACTCATGACCACAGTCCATGCCATCACTGCCACCCAAAAGACTGTGGATGGCCCCTCTGGGAAGTTGTGGTGTGATGGCTGTGGGACTCTCCAGAACATCATCCCTGCCTCAACTGGTACAGCCAAGGCTATGGGCAAGGTCATCCCTGAGCTGAATGGGAAGCTCACTGGCACGGCATTTTGTGTCCCCACTGCCAACGTGTTGGTCATGGATCTCGCCTGCTGTCTGGAATAGGCAGCCAAATATGATGATATCAAGAAGGTCTTGAAGCAGGCGTCGGAGGTCCGCCTCAAGGGTCTCCTGGGCTACATCAAGCACCGGGTTACTTCCTCTGATTACAACAGTGACACCCATTCTTCCACCTTTGACGCTGGGGCTGGCATTGCCCTCAGCGACCACTTTGTCAAATTCATTGCCTGGTATAACAATGAATTTGACTTCAGCAAGAGGGGGTGGACCTTATGGTCCACATGGCTTCTAAAGAGTAAGAGCCCCCAGACCACCAGCCCCAGCCAGAGCACGAGAGGAAGAGAGAGGCTCTCAGCTGCTGGGCTGCCCCTGCATACTCAGTCCCCCACCTTACTGAGAATCTCCCCTCAACACAGTTTCCACACCAGACCCCCTGAAGAATGGGAGGGGCCCAGAGAGCCCCACCTTGTCATGTAACATCAATAAAGTTCCCTGTATTCAGCCAAAAAAAAAGAAAGAAAGAAAAGAAATACTAATTGGCAGTCAAATTAATTATTCTGCCACAGCTATGAAGAAGCTGAAACACTGGAAGTGGTAACATTCATCTTCTTGGCCTCCACCTCCAGTCCTGGCCCTACCCATATCCTAAATCCAGTGGCACATGGCTGCCTCCCTTCTATCAGTAGATCCAGAGTGGTGCAATAATGGGGGACCATGGGAAAGCAACATGAACTTCACTCCTACCACTGCTAGTAGGCCAGAGCACACAGTGACCTGACCTCTACCCAAATCTCTGCTCTTCCCTAACCTCATCTTCCTGCATTTCTCCCAAAGCTACATCTCTCACAGGCCAAAGCATCTATTCTTTTACTGTTTCCCCCCCCCCCAATTTCTGTTTCTAGTGAGTCTTAATTCCTTCTAGGGCAACTAAATGGAATGGCCATGGAATCCTCCTGAGCACCCCCACTGTGGATCACCTATGACCTCAGTCCCATTACCAAAATGCATTAAAAGGGGATGAGCACAGCAGGAGCAAATGTGAGGGGGTGCCCATGCCAGGCTTTCAGGCTAGCGGGGAGCTATGAAAGCCTAAGAGTGTTGACAATTCATTCTGAAAAGTTGAATTTGTTGACTTCATGATGGATAAATCCAATCACTTTATTCAAAAATTCATATGGACTTTTCATGTGCTTACCACTGCTGTGGGCTCAGTTTTGAAGGAGACAAGAAACATAACTCAGACTTCTAGTCTGCAAAAGGTTCCACTTAATATGGGACAAGACATATGCACACATATATCTAAATGCCAAAAATGAAAAAGATGGCTGACTTAGATTGAGCACATAAAATGCTGAGTGTTGTGCTAAATACTGCTATACTAAATCAATGTTTTATTCACTTGTCACAACATCCTCATATGCTAGGTGTTAACTTTAGCCCCATTTGTAAATGAGGAAACTGAGATACAAAGATTATTTTTTAAGTTGACCAAAGTCCTAAACTGCAATAGTCTAAACTGACAAGGATGGTTTATGATGCTTCATTATACCCTTATATACAACAGTAAAAAGGCAGAAATTATAACTATCTAACAGTCAATGAATGTCTAATTAATTAGAAGAGAGCCATACAACAGAATATTGTGCTACCACCATTAAACTTATCTATTGAAGAAAATGAAATAATAACAAAATAGTAGAAGAAATAGTCATCATAAACATTAACTTAAAAAAAGCAGGATAGAAAATATGTGTGTGCAATAGAGAAATAGAGAGAAAGAAGGAGGTGGAGGAGGAGGGAAGGAAGTAGAGAGAGAAAAGAGATCGGGGAAATACACCAGAATGTTAATAGGGTATCAGAACTTTTCAGTTTGTACACTTTAAATACATGCAGTTTATTGCATGCCAATTATACCTCAATAAAGTTGTTTAAAAAACATTAACAGAGGGTTTCTGGATGGTGGAATCATATATCATTTTCATTTTATTTTTTATTTTCTTTATTATCAAAATTCTCTAAACATAGAGTACATTGCAGCATTAACAATAATGGGGAATTAAATGGTAATTCTGAAGTTTGTTTTTTTTTTTTTGAGACACAGTTTCACTTTGTCTCCCTGGATAGAGTGCCATGTCATCACAACTCACAGCAACTTCAAACTCTTGGGCTAAAGCAATCCTCTTGTCTCTGTCTTCCCAATAGCCGAGACTACAGGCGCCTGACACAACGTCCGCTTATTTTTAGAGACAGAGTCTCACTCTTGCTCAGGCTGGTCTAGAACTCCTGAGCTTAGGCTGGTCTCAATTTCCTGAGCTCAGTCAGGCAATCCATCTGCCTTGGCCTTCCAGAGTGCTGGGATTACAGGCGTGAGCCACCATACCCGGCCATAAATGGTAATTTTGAAGAGTTTATAAAAGGGAGCTCTGGGAAGTAATATTGAAAAAGAAAATCCTGATTTAATTGGTACATGGTGGGACTCCAATATATTTTTGTTTATTAATCGCCCAGGTAATTCTAATATGTGATTAGGAATGGGAGCCACTGGTAGACACAGAACACCCAGCCCAGCGGCTGGTCTGTAGTTGATACTTGATAAATGGTGGCCATCATTATTCTCACCATCATCAGTATTGCTGTCTTTATGCTCTTCAGTATCACTGGCATATTTACATTCTCATATTAAGTGAGAGAAAGCTTCTAGGTAGAGCAGATGGCTCAGGCATTGGCAGATTCATTGAAAACATCAATGAGTAATCAGGTGTTGGACTGGTGATATTTTCCTGTCATAGACTCTGTCAGAGGCTTTCATTTCCCCAGGCCTGTGGGATTAGTAACGCAGAGCACTTCCAGACTATTAGTGTATAAAACTACAATGCAAAAACTTTTTACTAAAATTAACAATGCCAGGCCAGCCATAAAGAAATTCATCTCCCAAGTGACAAGCTCAGCAGAGCCATACCAACTTCTGTAACAGATGTCTAGACAATTTGACTTTGAAATACATACCCCAAACCTGAACAGCCTGACGTTTCCCAGCCAGTGCCCAGCCAAAGTTCAAAATAAGAGACCAAGCAGGAATAGAAGATTTGAAGATTATAAATAAACTTATTCATAGGGAATGCAGAACAAGTACAGCAAGCTGAAAATTGATTGCCCAGAGAGGATGACTCATCAATGAGACCATAAAAGACCATCTTGCAGTGATCACACAGCAACACGGTTCATTGTCCTTAAACATTAACTGCCTGTCACACCAGGCCTCCCACCAGCAGGCTGCAAAGCCCAGAGCTGGCCTCATTAAAGCGTTCTAGACATCTCCTCCCAGCAAAAAGCAATCCATTTCTTTTTGATGCCCCCACACGGCCGTAAATATGCTCAGAATCCAGTGCCCTAGATTCCTAGTGTGTCAGCCAGTTGAAAGGATTTGGTCTGGGTCAGGCTGGCCTGTCTGATCATTTTAAGGCATCTCATTTTTGATGGAATATTTTATGGGTACCAATCTCAACAGGTGGATGAGGTCAGACTGAGAGTAACCTAAGATAGTCTCCACATGTGGGGGCAGTGGGAAACCCATTGCTCTTGCTTTCAATATGTCTTTTGAAGAGTCAAACAACCCAGAGCAACCCCGCCAGGCCATATATAAAATAATGCTTTCTTGCTACCTGCTTCTGTGGCATAGTAGGTGTGTTTCCAGACACTCAAAATTTATGTCTAGAGCCTTGAGGTTTTACTACAATGACAGCCTCTAAATGATACTGAAATTCAAGGTACCATGAACAGTAAGTTATTATGAGGAAAATCAACAGAGATGACATTCATCTGACAAACATCTCCTGAGCCCTGACTAGGAAATAATACTGTGATCACTGGAGCTGGGAAGGGACCAGACATTAATCCTCTTATTAAGGAACTTGAGGCCTTGTGAGGAGTGGTAGGGTGAGCTATGAGCCTGACGAGGTGTATGGGAAGTGGCAAGGTCACACAGAAAACACGGGTAAGTGGCTAGACTGTTCAGATAATGGAGCAGTGACTTCCGTTTCATAGAGACGATCAAAGGAGACTTTGAGTAGTTGATGGTATTTGAACTGGGCTTTAAAGATACATAAGATGGGATCATGTACAGATATAAATACACCTCAAAACACAAAAAAGGTAGGTCCTTTCAGAGCCTGTACTGGCATAGGGCCAGCAAAGCCTCCTAAAGGTCAGGACAATGCCTACCATAGGCTGTCAAGGATCATAGGTGTGTCACCAAATTAAACTGAAAGCCACCAGAGAGAGGCCAAGTTCAGGAAGGAGGCAGCAAGCACTGGAGTCCAATACACCTTCTGAGATACTGGCTGGCAAGGACTGATGCAGAAGGAGGATAAGGGTTAAATATATTGCAACACATCTAGACAGCAGACTAAAATGTGCTCATTTAAAGTGACAATATACATATGTGCTTACTGACATGGCAAGGGGTCCTCAGTATATAAGGAGGGGAAAGCAGGCTGAAGAATGTCTTATGCTAAAGATCATCCACATATGTAGCAAAATGAGCCCTGCTCCACTAACCTATATGTGCAAGAAACATCTCATTTCTTCACACCAAGTTTGATCTAACTTTGAGCTCTAGATCCAGCAGAAAGTTTCATCTCACCCAATAATAGGGATTTTTTTATATCCCTACAGCTGTGCAAGAACATCAGTACCTTAGAAGGTACCCACACAACAAAGTACGGCCTTTCCTCTTCAGTCCATCATCCTCTCCACCATTAACCTCATCATCCACACCTGCATGCTCCTTGAAGTTCACCTGTACCAAACATATAACAGGAAAACCCAAAATAGAAATACCTTAAACAGCATGGGAATTTATCTCTCTAGCACAAAAAAGAATCTACAGATAGACAAGCCAGGGCAGATGTGGCAACTTCACAACAGGGCCTTCTTTACCATCCCAGTACATGGGTTTCATCTTCCAGGGCACCTCATGGTCAAAGGAGGATGCTAGAGCTCCACCATCACAGTCTCATTGTGGGTCAGAGGAGGATAATAGACAGAAGAGGAAAAAAATTCTCTTTTGCAAAGCACGATACAAAATAACCTTTTCTAAATCACATAGCCACAAAGGAGAGTGGGAATTATTCTCTGTATCCCAGATAGGCATATGCCTATCTAGAACTGAATTTCTCCCTTTATTAGTGGGCAAGAGACTTGAACAGAAACTTCTCTGAAGATGACAAATAACCAACAAACACATGAAAAAATGTTCATCATCCCTAATCATCAGAACAACACCCCCTGGGTGAAGGGCATAACTACAATCTGAATTTTACCTTAAAAATGTAAACAATTAACTTAAACATTTGTGCCTTCATATTAATCTGAAACAAAAAAAATAAAATTGAGGTTCTATTGCTAAGAACAAAAGAGAGATTGGATATAGACTCCAACACAGATGTATAAGTAAAGAAGAGAAGAAAAGTAACAGCAAATTCTGAAGGATCATCAACATTTGAGAGATAAGCAAAGAACAAACAATCCATAGAGGGACTGAGAGATGTTATGAAAGATAGGGCATCAAAAAAAAAAAGAAAGAAAGAAAGATAGGGTATCAAAAAAAGCAAAGTACAAGATTTTCAAGCTAAGGGAATGATCAATAGGGTAGGAATAGCCCAGAAAAAATGATCAATAGAAATAATTCAATTGTCCAAAGAAAACAGATCTTTAGAAAACAGAGACATCAGGGACTATTTTCTTTGTTATACTCTTCCCAGGTGCTCAAGATTACTCTAAACACAAAGATAGATTCTGTCTATAGATGTCCCCAGGAGGCCATCCTACCACATTAATATTCCAGATGAGGCCTCCATGCCTGCTTATATCCAGAGGCCACAGGCACAAAATTCTGGTGCATTCTTTATAGCTTTGCCTAAATTGTTCCTTAAATTCTCATGGCTTCAGGAGTAAAACTACATTGATCCTTCTTACAAGAGATGAATAGGCCAGAAAGACTCAGGAGGAAAGCCAGTGCCTACTTACAGTATAGGATAAGAAAAGCAGCTATCATTTATTAAATGTATATTACATGCCAGGCACTATTCTAAGTGCTCAATGAATGTTGTCTGTGTGTGTGCACGTGTGCTTGAGCATGTGAAGACACATGCATGTTTGTGCAGATAATTAATCCCCAAAATATTCTGTGAGGCAGTGTCCTAGTTAGTTTGGTCTGCTAAAACAAAATACCATACACTGAGCAGTGTAAACAACAAACATTTATTTCTCATAGTTCTGGGAGGCTGGAAGTCCAAGATTAAGGTGAAAAATCATAACCTCTTCACCTTCCCAAACACAATGTTTGCCAAGCGTCCCTAGCCCCTTTGATCCTCTTCCTGGTTTGCCGATGGCCATCCCCTTGCAGTCCAACAGAGATGCTGTGCCTTCATCTCTTTACATAAAAGTCATTCATCCCATCATGAGGGCCCCAGTCTTATGACCCAATTTAATCCCAATTGCTCCAAAGTCTTCACCTCTAAATAATATCACCCTAGAAAAAGTTCCACATTCGAAGTTTAGGGGGACACAGACATTCAGTCCCTAGCAGGCATATTCTCATTTTACAAGTGAGGAATCAGAGGATTAAAGAGGTTAAGTGGTCTGCCTAGGAGCAGTGCCATTTATCGCCCTATCCATTGCTGCTCTGCACACACTGCTGCCTCCATGACAACATATGTTAGCAAATTTCTTGTTATTTTTAAGTACAACTCCCTTCTTCCACACTCCAATTTTGTCTGTCACCCTCTGGGCTATGATGAGTTAGAAACCTAATTAATGAGCTAGTGACAATGAGGGTTTACAGAGAGAATATCATTATTTTCTTCCCAGTGGAAAGTAATTCAGAGGGACTTAGAGGTCAAGGGTTCTCCAAATCCCCTGGATTCTTGAAGACATTTTGATCACATCATCTGGATAATAATAGTAAAGGCTAACATATATTCTAAGCATTTAACTTGTATTAGCTCATTTAATCCCCAACCAACAACCTTATAACATAGATATAATTATTGTGACTATTTTATAAATGAGAAAACACAAGCAAACTGTGCTACAGAAAGATTAAGATCACTTTCTCAAAACCAGTTACAGAATATTAAAACTTAAATTTGAGCCCCAGCAGAATGACTCTGAGGCTGCACTTTAACCAGTCTGGTACAATAATTTTTTTTTAATGGGTGAGAAGTAGTAGTGGGAGAATAGGTTATTTGAAAGGGCCTGATATCTGAACCTATCACCTCTCAACAATACTGCCTTAAGAAATCAACTCCTGACACTTTCGGCCAGGGATTCTGGTTCACTGCAAAGAACCTCTTCACTCTCCCAAACACAATGCTGATGAAGCCTCCCAGGCCCTTTGACATCCACATTCCCAGTAATGTTAGTAAACGCAGGTGGCAGAGTCTGACTACCCAGCTATCCATGAACCATTAACTGAAGCTATTTTCAGCTTCTAGAGAGCAACTCCTTCTGCAAGAGGTAATAAAGGAGTGGGAGGTAGATAGGTAGACTTCTCAGAGGGGCACTCCACCTCAATCCTGGGATATCCAGGGGGAAGTGCTCAGCTGCACAATCCCTGGTGGCTCGTCAAGACCACTAAAGATGAAAGGAGCCTAGAGGCACCCTGAGAGGCTGGACTAGCCCTGTGTGCTGAGAGTCAACAGGTACAGTGGGCTAAATTCTTTGAACTTCTGATAGGTAGTTATATCAGGAAACCTGGCTTACTTCTTTGTGGGGATAGAACTAGGTTTTCCCTCCCCCTTTCTAAATGCACCATGGGCAGTTTGTTAGCAAACCCCTATCTTTTACCAAGCCCCTTTCTATAGGGGACTTGGATTCTTTCAACCCTATCTTTTGGCATTGTTGCATTTTGCATATGCACCTTTGTTAGAAATCAATAAAACCCTCTGAAAAAGCCAGAGAGGGGGTGCATTTTCTTGGTTTACTGCTCTCCCTAAGATGATGTAATCCTTCTCCAGGCATTCTCAGACTTTATGTTTTAAACTGGCTTAAATTATTTTTCCTCAGCATTGTTTTCTAGTTGGCCTTCAAATGAGGTCAGGGTTCTCAGCAACAACCCCGACAATAAGGGTCTAACCAATCAGGTAGGATGGGGAAGAGAGCATATTTGAGAACTCAACTGGGGAAAAATAGCCTCAAAATAATATAGGCCAAGAGGAAACATGCAGGATGGAATGAAGCAAGATGTCAGAACATCTTTATTCAGTCAATAAACAACCTCAGCTGAGGCCCCAACACTCCTGCCTAGAGGATGGGTCAGTATTAGTGTTGAGAAGGAATATAAGAGAAATGAAAGACACTCATGGTCTTCTCCCTCCATGAACTAATGATCCTCCATAAACCTCAATGGTCCAGAGTAGTGGGCAACAAAGGTGTTCTAGTCAATGAAATATGCTAGTGAGTTGAGCATTGCCCCATAAACTGTACAAGGATTGTTAATTTCCTAGAATTAGAATAAAACAAAATAGATCACATATTTTTTTAAAGACTCCAAATATGAATAAGGACATTGAGGACCTTGTGATCTGCTCTTGGCACCCCGGCCTTGTTTTGCAGATGTGCTGTTCTCCTTTCATCTCCCTGAATACATCCTTTACCCTCTCCTATACAGGACCAAGAACCTCAGACTCCCTCCACTTCCAAGCCTGTCAAACCTAGGGGCAGGAAAGAATCTGTGGGTTCTGACATGTGAATATAGACAATGTATTTTTACATTTTAATGGGGGTCAGACCCTTAGATGAAAGTCATGAATATTAATAGTATATTTCAATCATTTTTTAACCAAATGGGGAGGATGTTTGGGGAAGGCAGTACTAAATTTTCCTTCATACATCTCAATCCTGCTTTAAAAAGTTAAACAAAAAAAAATCACAATAAATGAGTACGAAGAGCAGATCAAATGAAATAGACAGATAATCAATAACTAATTCTTACGCATTTTAGTTTCAACTTCCTCAATATCTAACTGTAAATAAAAGAGGTAGGCTGCAAGGAGACCATGACCTCTTTGTATAATCCCAGTGCCAAATACAACACCTATAAATATTTAAGAAAAGTTTATTGAACTGAACTAAAGATTATAATTGGACAACTTTATTCCACTTCCATCTTCTGTTTTAATTTAATGGAGGCAGAGTTCTTAATGAGAACCAAAAATTTTGAGGGAGGGGCAAGATGGCTGACTGGAAGCAGCTTCTGACAGAGGCTCCTGTCCAAAAGGGAAGATAACCTTCAGAAACTGCCCAATTGAGCTGAAGACTGAGAGCCCAGCCGAGAAAGAGAGAAGTGATAGCTGCAGGTCACCTCTGAGGCAAGCTGTGACATCCAGAAACCAAGCTTCAGGCAGAAAAACTGAACTAAAGTTTTTCGGCATTCTGAACTTCCAGGACACCCTTCCCCCCTTACCTGAGGCACCAGAAGCCTGACCTCTGCTGAAACTGAGGGAGGAAGACATGAGCAACGCCCACTCTCCCTATCTGCCGGATCAGGCCACCCACCAGGTAAGGGACTCGGGGCCCCACCGAGCCCCAACCAGCCCCCAGGCCAGGGACACTGCCGGGACCCCCATGCAGCTCGGATCTGTGCCCCACTGGGCCACACCCAGTTGCCTGCAGCAGCCAGGTACTCCGCCGGGACCCCTGCCAGGCCTTGGCCCATGCCACCAGTGGCCAGGAACTCCACCAGGACTTCCCCGCCCCCTGATTTGCATCCGCTGGGCCTTAGCCCACCTACAGCAGCAGCCAGGAAGTCTACAGGGAGTCTCCTGTGGTGCCGATCTGTGCCCTGCCAGGCCTCTGCCCTCCACCCTCCAAGTCCCCTGCCCATCCGTGCCCCAGGCCCACCACCCACAGCTGCCAGGAACTCCACACCACTGGGACCACTGTGCAGCCCCAATTAGCACCCCACTGGGCCTTGACTCACTGCCAACGACAGCCAGGAAGTCTACTGGGACTCCCTCCCAGGGCAATCTGTGCTCTGCCCAGCCTCGGCCTGCTGCCCACCAGGACCCCCACATGGCTCTGATCCACACCCTCCGGGACTCAGCACTCTGCTTGCAGCAGCCAAGGACTCTGCCAGGTCTTGGCTCACTGCCTGGCCTGCTGTGGCCAGGGACCCTGCTGGGACCCCCACGCTGGGCCATCACAGGCCACCCACACCAGCCAGAGGCTCCGCCAGGAATCTGCCACACCGCCGCCTGCCTGCCCGGGCCAGGAACTCTGGGAGCCACACAACCCGGCTATTCCCCTACTCTCTCTGCCGCCTCACCGGCCCCTCTGGCCAGAAACCTAGGAGGCTGTGTGACCTGTGCCCTCCCTCTGGAGCCCTCCTCCCAGCCAGAGACTGCTGGAGGTATGGGCTCCCTTTGCAAAGGCCACCTGGTGCCCCATCCCAAGCCCTGCTGCTTTATCCAGGCATGCCACACTCCAGAGCTGCTCCTCCAGCCAGAACTCCCTGAGTGGGGTAGTCCCAGAGGAGCTACCCAGAGTCACTCCCTACAAACATCCAATAAGAGCAGAGTGATCCTGCCAGGGTCTGATCTGGGAGAGACACCTCCCCAACTCTGAGGATAAACATAGGCAACAGTGAAAAATAATCATGAGGCAGAATCAACAGAAAAACTCTGGCAATATGAATAATCATAGTAGATCAGCTCCCCCAAGGAATTACAAGGTAGATAAAGCACAAGATCCCTTGCATAAGCAAATGGCTGAAATGTCAGAAGTTGAATTCAGAGTCTGGATAGCAACTAAGATCAGCACAATGGAGGAAAAGATGGAATTAGAATTTCAAACAGCAATCCAAAAGATGACTCAAAAGATGTCTCAAGAACTGAACGAATTCAAAGACAAAATGATCAAAGAATTTGACACATTGAGACAAGAAGTTGCAGCCCTCAAAGATCTGAGAAATACAGTAGAATCCCTCAGTAACAGAATGGAGCAAACAGAAGAAAGGATTTCCGACATGGAAGACTAAGTTTTCAAATACTCCCAAACTTCCAAAGAAGAAGAGAAATGGAAGACAAAAATGGATCATTCTCTCAGACAGCTCTGGGATAACTCGAAGAAAACCAATATTTGCCTTATAGAGATACCTGAAAATGATGAAGTGGCATCACAAGGCACAGAGTCTCTTCTTTATGAGATTATGAAAGAGAACTTTCCAGACATGCCAAGATATTCTGAAATTCAGATAGCACACAGTTTCAGAATCCCAGCATGACCCAACCCAAAGACATCCTCCAGGCACATCATAATTAAGTTCACGAAAGTTAATATGAAGGAGAAAAATTCTGAAAGCAGCCAGATGTAAGAAATCCATTACCTACAAGGGGAAGACTATTAGAATAACTGCAGATCGCTCTGATTAAACCTTTCAAGCTAGAAGAGAATGGTGATCAACTTTTAATCTCCTAAAACAAAAGAACTTTCAACCCAGGAT
>CAUYRH010057632.1:0-15115 GCA_963574655.1 Perodicticus potto
ACTTACGGGTGCATCTTACAAGGGTACAAGTGAAAATTACTAAAGGTAGAATATAAGTGTCTTCATATAGTGGTTAAAAGGCCATGAAGGCTATGTTAAATAGTTCAATGAAAATATTTCAGATTGTATATAAAGTCAGCACATTGTGCCCCATGATTGCACCAATGTACACAATTATGATTTAATAAAAAAAAAAATAGCTGGGCGTTGTGGTGGGCGCCTGTAGTCCCAGCTACTCGGGAGGCTGAGGCAAGAGAATCACCTAAGCACAGGAGCTGGAGGTTGCTGTGAGGGGGACAAAGTGAGACTCTGTCTCTAAAAAAAAAAAAAAAAAAAATTAATGGAGAAACATAGCAAGGGGATTGTGGGCCAGGACTGATCTTCATTTATTTGTTTGTTTTCTGAGTTGTTTCCCCCTATACTAAAGGAGCAATGAGGCCTAAACTCCTGAAACTACTGACACTGCAAGGGAGGAAGTGCCTAGCAGGCAGAGGGCAAATGTGAAGTCACAAGAACAAAGCTGAGATGAAACTGAAACCCAAGAGGGTAAGGAAGCTGTAAATGAGCTTTCAAAAATGTTCATCACAATCTCTGGGCCTTGGGCTGGCGTGATGGCTTATGCCTGTGATCCTAGCACTCCGGGAGGCTGAGGTTGGTGGATGGCTTGAAGTAAGACGTTTGAGACCAACCTGAGCAAAAATCGAGACCCCCATCTCTAAAAATAGCCAAGGTGCCTGTAGTCCCCGGCACTTGGGAGGCTGAGGCAAGAGAATCTCTTGAGCCCAAGAGTTTGAAGTTGCTGTGAGCTATAATGAGGCCATGGCACTTAATCCCAGGATGACAGAGTAAGACTCTGCCTCCAAAAAAAAAAAAAATCTCTGGGCCTAGATAATTATATTTCATAGTAGTTTTTGGATGGGGTAATGGAACTATCAGCAATGCTCTATCTTTGAACATAAAGTTATATGTATAGTTTAACTTTAAAAATCCTTGAAAAATTATGATATAAATAAAAAGCATGTCAGAAGGCTGGAGACATAGGATATTATCATAAATTTCATAATTGAGAAAAAAATGGATCCTAGAACCTTATACCAGGAAGTAGGATGCTGATCTTAGGGGGAAAAATCATCATAAAAAAAGATGCGGTCACTTAGAATGAATATGATTTTTCAAAAACTAGTTCATGTCAAAATATCTATATTTTACTTTTGATTGTGTTACTAGATATGTAAAGTGTGATGACACAATAGCTAAACTGTATCTTGTTTTTAGTAAGACATTACAGAGTCTCTTGATATTATTGTTGGAATGATGAAAAACATGTGACAGGATTCTAATAAGTTTTTGGGGGTCGTATGGGTTAAACAGTTTGTGTCAATGTGAATTGATTAAAGGATCTTTGAACCTGTCCTGCTTAGAGTTTTATCGAGGACTTAACAAAGTCTTTCAATAAATTTGTAGATGGCAAATTTGGATATGGGAGCAATATTTAATAAGTTAGATAACAAAGTCAATATTCAAAAAGATCTTTTTTAGAATAATTACCCTGAACCAATAAGAATGTTACTGTGAAGCTGGGCGTGGTGGCTCATGCCTATAGTCTTGGCACTAAGGGAAGCTGGTGGATTGCTTGAGCTCTGGAGTTCAAGACCAGCCTGAGCAAGAGCAAGACCTGGTCTCTACTAAAAGTAGGAAAAGCTAGGTACATGCTGTAGCAGGAGCCTATAGTTTCAGCTACTTGGGAGGCTGAGGCAAAAGGATTGCTTGAGTCCAGGAGTTTGAATTTGCTGTGAGCTGTGATGATGCTGTGGCACTCTACCCAGGGTAACAGAATGACACCCTGTTCTCCTTGCAAAAACAAAAATATGTATATTATTGTGTCTGTAATAAGTAAAGACACCAATTGAACAAGTATGTGCCATGGAAGAATGCCTCTGTGGACATTTCTATGAAAATCTAGGGGGGTTGTCTTCAATTATTTTTAGTATCACTACTAAAAACAAAATAAGAAACAAATTTTTAAACTTTCCTTATGTGGACCACATCTGGAGCTCTGTATATGGTTGAATGTGCCTTGTTTTAGGAGGATTCTTTAAAAGCTACAGGATATTTAATAATATTCACACTGTGCAAGGAACTCTAATATACATTTTCTAATTTAATTTTTGCAACAATCCTGTATGGTAGTTATTACTAGCCTCACTTCACAAATGAGGAAACTGAGGCATAATAAAATTAATTTTGCCCCCAGATCATACAGCTATAATCAAGATTTGGACACAGACTTTTCCACCTATATGCTTAGTCACTATGCACATTCCCTTTTAGAAGAAAGAAGACCTGGTCAATACCATCCTAAGTTAAACTATACATTAACACAAAGAGGTAAAGACCCAGGGCTGATTAACTTAGAGAAATTCTTAAGTGACTGGTGCTCTAGCCACTTGAGCTACAGGCACCGAGCCTATTTCAAATATTTTTAAAGTTGCATGTAATGCGGGGCACGGTGGCTCACGCCTGTCATCCTAGTACTCTGGGAGGCTGAGGTAGGTGGATTGCTTGAGCTTACAAGTTCAAGACCAGCCTGAGCAACAGCCAGACCCCATTTCTAAAAACTAGCTGGACACTGTGGTGGGCGCCTATAGTCCCAGTCACTCAGGAGACTGAGGCAAGAGTATTGCTTGACCCCAAGAGTTTGAGGTTGCTGTGAGCTATGATACCAAGGCACTCAACCCAATGCACCAAAGTAAGATCTTTGCCTCAAAAATAAATAAATAAATAAATAAATAAATAAATAAATAAATAAATAGATAAATAAGTAAAGTTACGTGTAGAAAACGTGGTTTTTGGAGGCATAATTAAGGCAAAATAATAGATCAGCGTTTTGCTCCACATAAGAAAAAAGACTTTGTAATCACTGGAACGGTCCAAAAAGGGAAGGAACTGCTTAGAAAATGAAGATCTGTGTGTACATATGAGGACTGTCCAGAAAGTATCTAGCCACATCTGTCTTAATTTTCATTTACTTGGCTGGTTACTTTCCAGAAGCCCTTGTATGTCCAGGCCCTTAGGTGACCTAAATCTCTGCCCTCAGGAAGTTTCTTGCCAGTGTTTCTAAGATTCTAGGACAAGAGGGCTGGTGGCCCTTTTTGGATTCCTCCCAGAAGTGATGACATTCGAGTTGGGCCCATACTAGTTGGGAACTTAGGCTAGTGAAATCTAAGTTTGGCAACATCTCAGTGATTGCTAATGGATATTTAGATGTCTAAGCTATTATGTAAAAGTTAGCTACACACACTTTGATAAAGAAATGGCTCACATGGTGCCATTATCACTGTACCCATGTCCCCTCCTCAGCTTTTTTTTTTTTTTTTTAAGACAGAGTCTCACTTTGTCCCCCTTGGTAGAGTGCCACGGCATCATAGCTCATAAAAACCTCAAACTCTTGAGCACAAGTGATTCTCTTGCCTCAGCCTCCCAAGTAATTGAGAATACAGGCGCCCACCACAACATCTGGCTATTTTTTAGAGACAGGTCTCACTCTTGGTCAGGCTGGTCTCGAAGTGCTGAGCTCAAGCAATCCATCCACTTTGGCTTCCCAGAGTGCTAAGGGCCATTATTGTTTTAAGAATTATTCAAATCGGACTGGCTTATATGTGTACCCAAAGATGTGTATGTGAACATTCACAGCAGTTTTACTTGTAATGGACAAAAACTGGAAATGTCTCAAATGTCCATCAGTAATGAATGGATAGACAACTTGAGGTACATCCATACATGGAAATACCAAGGACCAAAAAGGAATGAACTATTTATTGATCAGTGTAACAACATGGATGGATCTCCAAATAATTATACTGTGTGGGAAAACCAGGAAGAAAGGAGTGCATGCTGTGTTATTTTATTTGTATAAAATTCTAGAATATATAAACTAATTGATAGTGACAGAAGGCAGGTCAATGGTTGCCTGTAGACAGGCTTGGTGAATGGGGAGACAGGGGTGGATTATAGAGGAGCATGTGGAAATTCTGGGGGGTAATGGATAGTTCATTTTTTATCTTGACTATGGGTATGGTTTCGAGAAATATATGTATTTCAAAGCTCATCAAATTGTATGTTTTAAAATAGGCTGTTTACGATGTATCAATTACAAGAATCAGACTGCTTTGAGCCTAAAAATGAATGGATTTGGAAAAACTTTTCGGAATGGGTTGCATGTAAAACAAAAACATGCTGTCATGGGGAGGAATGTTCAGAGGTGGCCTAATTACGGAGAGCTGTAAAAGCTGAGCTGTAAGCTCTCAAAGGTTTCCTTATGTTCTTTCCTTGGGGTCAAAGTCTTTGAGCCTCAGCAATAATCAGAGAACAGCCTTCTGCTTCTCTTAGATTAAACAGAGGGCCTTAGATTAAGAAATCTGGACTTTGTTTATTTTCCACATGTACTTAGCACTTAGAATATGTAAGTGACTAAGATGGCAACTAAGTTTTGTCCTCCTTATAGTAAAATTCATTGTAATCATTGTCGTCAAAGTTAACTTGTGCAAGGCCTTCTGCTGGAGATCTTTAGATGGAGTATCTTGTTTAATCTTAACAGTCGTCGGTGCTATGGATATTATTTTTAGTCCTCATTTTACAGATGAGGAAAGTGAGACAAAGAGAAATTAGGAATTTTACCTGAGGTTACGGACCTAATAAGTAGTGGATCACTTTTTTTTTTTTTCAGAGAGACAGAGTCTCACTTTATTGCCGTCGTAGAGTACTGTGGTGTCACAGCTCACAGCAACCTCCAATTCCTGGGCTTAGGTGGTTCTCTTGCCTCAGCCTCCCAGGTAGCTAGGACTATAGGTGCCCGCCACTACGCCTGGCTATTTTTTTGTTGCAGTTTGGCCAGGGCTGGGTTCAAACCCACCACCCTCAGTATATGGGGCCCATGTCCTACCCACTGAGCCACAGGCGCCGCCCTGGATCACTCTTACATTGCCTCTCCAGGAGACTGAAATGAAAAAGACAAAGGCCCTGCTTTTCTCTTTTCTTTTCTTTTCTTTCTTTGACAGAGTCTCACTCTGTTGCCCTGGGGTAAAGTACCATGGCATCAGCCTAGCTCACAGCCACCTCAAACTCCTGGGCTCAAGCAATCCTTCTTGCCTCAGCCTCCTGAGAAGCTGGGACTATAGGCATGTGCCACAACACCCAGCTACTTTTAATAGAGACAAGGTGTTGCTCTTGCTCAGGCTGGTCTCGAACTCCTGAGCTTAGGCATCCACCTCCCTCAGCCTGCCAGAGTATTAGGATTACAGGTGTGAGCCACTGTGCCCAGCCCAGCCCTGCTCTTGAGGCGCTCATGGTGGGCTGGGGGAGACTGGCACAGAAACACCTTGACCCTATCACATGATAAGCACTGCAGTGGAGGCAAGCACAGTGTACCACGAAAGGACCAAGGGAGGCCCAGCCTTGAGAGAGTGAGGACAGCTGGCATCTGAGCTGGACCTTGAAGGATAGGTGAGATTGACCACGTGGAGAAGGGGGACAGGAGAGGGCAGGCCAAGGGAACTCCATATACAAAAGGCTCTAGAATATGAAACATGGAAGCATGTCAGACTGGGAGAAGAGCAAGTCAGATTGGGAGAAAGAACAGAGTGGAAAGTGAGAAGGGAGAATGGAGCCAGATGGGAGAGGCCTTCATGGCTGTCAAGGAGACACAGAAAGGGGCAGAGCCTTGGCCATGAGGTGCATGTGATTCCATGTCATCAGTGTCACAGGAGATCATGAGACTTTTGTCACAGTTCCAAGAGACCCCCCCAGCTCAAACTAGGTGTGACTCTGAAAGAAGAGACGTGACCGTCATGTTCCTTCATGCTGCTTTGCTTTTGCAAATAACCTTGGGTTGTTGGTTGTGGAAGGGGTAGGAAGAGGCTCAAGCAGATTGCCTGCTATTTTCGTATAAAATACAAAGAAACTTCAGGCTTGCGTCCCTGTCCCTTGTTCTTGCTACCTCCACAAGGAAGCAGTGATTTTCTTTCTTTCTTTTTGTTGTAGAGACAGGGTCTCACTTTATCGCCCTCGGTAGAGTGCCGTGGCCTCACACAGCTCACAGCAACCTCCAACTCCTGGGCTTAGGCGATTCTCTTGCCCCAGCCTCCTAACTAGCTGGGACCACAGGCACCTGCCACAATGCCCGGCTATTTTTTTGTTGTTGCAGTTCGGCCGGGGCTGGGTTTGAACTCGCCACCCTCGGTGTATGGGGCTGGTGCCTTACTGACTGAGCCATAGGTGCCGCCCCTATTGCAGTGATTTTCAACTGTTGTGCTCCGGCACACTGGTGTGCCACAAAAACTTTTAAAGACCATTAATTTAATTTAATTGTATTTTAGTTTTTGCAGTTTTTGGCCAGGTCCAGAGTTGAACCCACCACCTCCAGTATATGGGGCTGGTGCCCTACTCCTTTGAGCCACAGGAACCACCCAAAGACCATTAATTAAATTATTTTGGAAAGAAGTTCAAAGCACAGTATGTATGTTCTTTTTTTGACTTTTTTTTTTTTTAATCAACATAATTTAAGTGAGCTGCGAAGTTTAGCTACAGGTTCAAGTGCGCTGTGAGATTTAAAAAAAAGATTGAAAAAACACTTCTCCACTGGAATACTTTCGGTTTCAACTAACAGAAAAATAAACTTGAATTAAGAATTCATTACCCGAATTCTTGGAAAGAATTGGAAAGTCCAGAGGCAGCTAGCATTAGATAGGCTTGACCTAGCCTCAAAACAGGCTCTGCTCTTTCTTTCTTCTCTGCTATCTTTGGAGGCCAAGGCAGGAGGATGACTCTGTTTCAGGCCCCAGGATAGGTTGCCTGCCTGTCTCCTCATTTGTGTTCAGCAGAAAAGATTGCATCTTTGTCCTAGGGCTCCTGATAGTCCTGGGAATCACCTGACGAGAGCAGCTTTGGTCAAATGCCCACTTTAAACCAATCATGATGACAGGAGATAAAATGATATGATTCCCTGAGCTTTGAGGGGTCTCCTGTTTGACATCCAAGTCAGGGAAAGACTCACCTTCTCCAGGACTGCACGAATCTCCAAACGTAAAACAGGACTACTGGGAAAGTGGGAAGGGCCCAACCAACAACCATCTGCTACAGTCATATAACAGAGATTCAGAGGACTTGCTAAATAAAAGTCTTGATTTTCAGGGAACCTTTGTCACTATTTCTTAGTAGCCCTTGACAATTTCACACTCAAAGCCTCTGTTTAATCTAGCTGTTCTCAACACCTTCACAGATTCTGATGCCATTGACCTAGATGTCAGTATTTTGTTTCCTTCTCTCCAAATAATTCTAATGGCAGCTAAAGCCGAGAACCTCTGCATTACTCTTTCCTTATTGCCATTTTAGTCATATGCATGGCTTTATGTACGGTAAACTATGTTAAAGCTAAACAATTAAGAATAATATAGGCAAGCATGTAATAAAAATACTGATAATAACTAACATTTATTGAGACATATGTTCTAGGCACACTGCAAAGTATTTTACATACTTTATCTCATTACACTTTATGAAATAGAGGATATTTACTTATTCTTCTTCTTCTTCTTCTTCTTATTATTATTATTGAGACAGAGTCTCACTCTGTTGCCCAGGCTAGAGTGCAGTGGCATCAGCCTAACTCACAGCAACCTCAGACTCCTGGGCTCAAGTGCCTCAGCCTCCTGAGTAGCTGGGACTACAGGTGTCTGCCACAACACATGACTAATTGTTCTATTTTTAGTAGGGATAGGGGGTCTCACTCTTGCTCAGGCTGTTCTCAAACTCCTGAGCTCAAGCAATCCTCCTGCCTTGGCCTCCCAGAGTGCTAGAATTATGGGTGTAGCCACCATGCCCAGTCTAAAATATTAACTCTTTTTCATAAATGAAAAAAACTGAGGCCCAGAGAATTTGACTTGGTTGTCCAAGGTCACATCACGTATCTAGTATGTGGTTCAGATAGGACTTGAACGCTCATGTGTCTTACTCCAAAATCCGTGCACTTAATCCCTATTATACACTGCTCCAAAACCATGACTAGACGAGATCTCATTGGGAATTCAACATTTACCAACCCTTTTTTAGTCCCTGACATAGCTGTGTATCTGTCAAGGTCTATCAGGTCATATTTGGGTGGGGTTTTGCTTTTAAACTACCTTTTAGTGCCTTCTGCATCATCTACCAAATTTTATTTACACGGAATTGCGCACACTTAGGTTATACTTATATATAGTATAAAATATATAGTATATAGCTACATTTATAAAATGAGGTGTGATCTAAACATGTTCACAAATTACATATTGTGCACTTTGAGCTTATATCTGTAAACTCACACCTATATTTTACACACATATAAAAGTTGTAAATGTAATGTAGGGGAGAGAGCACTGATTTGGAGCTCCAGTTTTTTTTTTTGTTTGTTTGTTTTGGGGTGTTTCTTTTTTTGAGACAGAGTCTCACTTTGTCACCCTTGGTAGAGTGCTATGACATCACAGCTCACAGCAACCTCAAACTCTTGGGCTCAAGTGATTCTCTTGCCTCAGTCTCCCAAGTAGCTGGGACTACAGGCACCTGCCACAACACCCAGCTATTTTCAGAGATGGAGGTCTCACTTTTGCTCAGACTGGTCTTGAACCTGTGAGCTCAGGCAATCCACCTGCCTTGGCCACCCAGAGTGCTAGGATTACAGGCATGAGCCACAGTGCCTGGTCCCAGTTCTTTCTTTTCTTTCTTTTGATTTTTTGAGACAAAGTCTCATATTAAACCCCCCTGGGTAGAGTGCCATGGTGTCATAGCAACCCCAAACTCCTGGGATTGAGTAATCATCTTGCCTTAGCCTCCTGAGCAGCTGGGACTACAGGCACTGGCCACCACATCCAGCTAGTTTTTCTATTTTTAGTAGAGATAGAGTCTCGCTCTTGCTCAGGCTGGTCTCTTAACTCCTGAGGCAATTCACCCACCTCAGCCTCCCAGAGTGCTAGGATTATAGGCACAAGCCACAGGCCTGGCCTAGAGCTCCACTTTTGACTAGCAGCTTGTCTTCATACACGAATTGGTTGAATTCCCTTTTAATCGTCTGTTCAATGGGGAGACAATGAGGGGTTTTTCTAACTGCATGATTATCTAAAGATCAAATGAGAGCTCACACCTAGCAAGGAGTCTTACCAATTCAATTTTTTTTCTTTGCCAGATAATAAGCTGGTAACTGTGATAAATGTGCGCTGGCATCACCTTTTACAGGGTAATGTTGCACCTCTGTGCCACCTGGTGATGAGTCATAAACCCTCCTTCCCCTATTTCTTATCTACTGACAAATTTCTGGAATTCTATGTAATGAGCATGGGTTAGAACTTGTAAATTTAACAGAAATCAGGGAAAAGGATATAGGGGAAGGGAAAGAATGAGAGAGGCATTTTTACAAAAGACCAGCCTGAGCAAGAGTGAGACTCCATCTCTAAAAAACAGCTGGGCATTGTGGTGGGCACCTGTAGTCCCAGCTACTTGGGAGGCTGAGGCAAGAGGATCACTTGAGCCCATGAGTTTGAGGTTGCTGTGAGTTATGATGCCACAGTACCCTATTTAGGGCGACAAAGTGAGACTCTGTCCCAAACAAAAACAAAAACATGTTGGCATTTTTTTGCTTTTAGAGTTGCCTAGGCTGGAATACAATGCCTATTCACAGGTGCCATCCCACTATTGATCAGAGTGGGAGTTATGACCTGCTCCATTTTCAACCTGGGGCATTTCATCCTGCCTTAGGCAACATGTGGTGCCACACTTCCAGGAGGTCGCCATATTGATGCTGATATAGTATGGACATCCAATCAGTATAGTGCACTATAGCCTACAACTCTTGGCCTCAAAAGTTATTCCTGACTCAGCCCCCCAGGTAGCTGGGACTACAGGTGTGCACCACCATGCCTGGGAGGGCTTTTTTCTTTCTTTTTAGTGGTTTGTTTTTAAACTATAAAACAAGTCACTATTGGCTAACATAGAAGAAAATGGGCACTTTTACATACTATTAGTGGGAGTATAAAATTGGTAAAAAAATTTTGGAGAGCGAGATATCAAATTGAAGATCAACATATAAATCCCATTTTGTATTATTAAAAAATTTAAGCTCATGTTTATACCAAGATTTACACAGAAAAAAAAGAATGAAAAGATAAACACCACCACATGTCATGTGTTGTTAAAAAAAAAAAAAAAGATAAACAACAAATGGTTATGTTGGGGACTGTCCCTGGTGGGCAGGAGTGTCTTAGAAGGGAAGTTTCACTTCTTACTTTACACTTTCCATTCTTCTGTTCAGTTTGAACTTGTTTACAGGCATTTGTCAGTGTTTTTGCAAAAATGGAAGAAGCCCAGAGCACAGAATAGTTAGATATGCACACATCAGCTGTGCTCCTGAGTACTTAATCGTCAGCTCCTCTCTGCAAGGCTGGCTCCCAGTCCCAGGAGGGCTCTGACCCCTGCCTTCTTGGCTCTCTTGGTGCTGTTTTGCAGTCCATTACCAGCTGCTTAAGCAGCAGGTTCCAGTGGCTGATCAGCTGGAACTGGTTCAGGAGGACAAACAGGAAGGACACAGCTACCAGTAGAGATCACCCTGTTGGCTCAGTGACAGGAAAAAGAATTTAAACTTTGCAATACTGAGGAAAACCTCATGCCTTTGCCTAGCTCAGGCAGTGAGCTGGATTTGGGTTGCTCTGAAGGAATCCTTACAGTTGGACATAAACTTCCAGCCCCACATCCTGGCAGCTTGCCCTACTACACTTGGTTAGGGCTTGAGTTCCATGGGCCAAATCCCGTGTTGATCCTGACACCCCCCTGCCCATATCAAACTGGAGCTTCTTCTATGGAAAAATAAAATGCCTCACCAGAAAGTCTTCTTTTAGGTAAGATCGTGCAGGAGCTCAGGGTAAAGGGTGATTCCTCATGAGAGAGGCCATGGAATAAGAATGGCTCTGGAATCAAGTGGATGGATATCATTACTCAGGTCTGGTTGTGTGGCTTTAGGAAAATTACTCCACCTCTTATAAACCTTTTAGAGTTTCTTCGTCTATAAAATAGGGACAATAAACACGCTTGCCTCCTAGGGTTGGAGGTGCTGCTACCTATAAAGGGCATGACACTCTGCCTGATGTAGAGGAAAGTTCGGTAAGTGCTGTATTTACGTTTATTGAGCCTCATTTCCTATCCCTGCCCACAGGGCAGTGGTCCAGAGGATGAGCTCTGGAGTCAGATTGTCTAGGTTCAAATCCTAGCTCTGTCACTTATTATGAGTATGAGTATAGGCAGATCTCTTTGAGCTTGTTTTCTCATCAGCAAAATGAGTATTTTCATCTCATATGGGTCTTGTGAAGATTAACTAAGATAATGCATATAAAACAGTCAAGTACCTGGAACACAGGCACTGGGGGAAATTAGGGTGTTCTCATTTGTCGCTGATGAAAAATTAGCATGTTTCTTATAAAGAATATGAGTTTTGTAAAACCATCTTCTAAACCTCTCCGCACTCCCCCTTCCTAATAAGGGGCCGGTTCCCATCTCATGTCCAGCCCTGTCTCCCTGTGCTGTGAGGTGTTCCTGGGCTGGTTCCTATCTCATGTCCAGCCCTGTCTTCCTGTGCTGTGAGGTGCTCCTGTCTGCACCCCCTTCTCGCTCTTCCAGCTTCTCTTTCTTTCCCTGCTCAGGCCCCTCATTAGTCTGATTAATGAACTGTTGCCGTCATTTCAGTTCAGCCCCAGGATCGGGGTCCCTTGGGGATAGGCATTATGCTGGGAGAGTGAGATTGTGCGTCTGTGTGTGTGTTTGTGGGGGGCTGCAGGGACATCCTCATTTCCACAGGAGAGCGGAAGTGGGAACCAGGGTTGGCAGTGGATGGGCCTCCCCAGGCCCAGGTCCTCGGGGACATCATCAGGATAATCAGTGAGAACGTCATTACGCAGAGTGAGAACCGGGCTGTTTGGCAGAGCACCAAGGTCCCATTCAGGGACAGAAAGGTCCTGGCCTGGAGATAATGACCAGCCTGAGGCCTCTGGCTTTCTGTGCGCTGGCCTTCGGCTCCCCCTTGGGCACACACACGCATTCGTGCAGGCACGCACGCAAGCTCTCTGGGCTTTCACTCAGCTAAAGAGTGTGTGGGTGCGTTCCCGGCCTGGGAGGCTGGTGCACAGAGTGAGGCTAGAGGGCCCAGAAACGCATGACTGCCCCTGCTGAGTGCTGAGAATAACCGAACTCTGAGGTTCCCAAGAGCCCATTAGGCCATCACAAGTCCCCGTCTAGAGTAAGAGCTGGTTCCCTCCCAACCTTGGAAAGATAAAGGAGCAGGGCTGGGAGTGGCCCAGCCAGCTGAAAACAAGCAAACGGGACTTGCTGCATGTTAGCTGAGAAGCTTAAGCGGCCCGGGGGAAAGTCGGTTTGCTGGGTGCACAGCGGAGCGCAGCTTTCGCACACTCTTCCTCCCTTTGGAATAAGAACCCAGTTTGTGCTAAGGACAGGGGCTGTGACAGGGTTGTGAGGGTGTGAGGGGCACGGCTTGATTTTCTCATCCGGTTCCATTGTCCGTGCCTCGTCAAGCGTTTGTTTGGGGGAGCGGGGTTTCATATCACAGTCATTCTGCTGACATCTGTCTCCTACCTGCCGCACTGTCAACACTCCTATTCACCACCTAGAATTATGAGTGTTGGTGCTGGCCTCAGCCCAACAGAATGTCATGTTTTCTTTCACTGGTTTGCCCCTTGGTTCCCCACAACTACAAAACACATGTGCTGCAAATGGGCCAAAGTGTTGTCCATGGACCAGCCATCTCAGCATGGCCTGGGAACTTGTTAAAAATGCAGATTCTCGGGTCCCACTCTGGACCTACTGAATCAGAAACTCTGAGGACCGGTCCAACAATCTGAATATCATCATAACCAGCCTGGCAGGTGATTCTGATACTTGGTACAAGGTAAGATCCCATTGCTGTATGTGTAAGTATAACTTGAAAAAAAAATAACAATGTAGGGAAGGAGACTACACTTGAACTGAAATGTAAATAGCACCGTCTATGAGCCGATGCAATATAAAAAGGGTCTTTCGTGGGATTTTGCTTCCCTCCCTGGAGGTCCACAAGCAGAGGTTGATTTCTTCTCCTACCAAGACAATCCAAGGCATGTACTCACGTGCACGTTCATACATACACATACACATGTGAACTCATTTCCCACCTTTTCTCCACAGAGTCCACAAAACTCTTAAATTTGCTTTGTCATTCCTGTGCATGCTTTTTTTTTTTTTTTTTTTTTGAGACAGTATTGTCTGTCACCTCCGCTCACAGGCAGTGGCTTCATTGTAGCTCACTGCCTCCTGGGCTCAAGTAATCCTCCTGCCTTAGTCTCCAGAGAGTAGCTGGGACTATAGCCGTGCATAGTTTTGCCACACCCAGGAAATTTTTGCTATTTTTTGTGTAGAGATGGGATCTCACTCTTGCTCAGGCTGGTCTCAAACTCCTAACCTCAAGCAGTTCTCCTATTTTGGCCTCCCAGAGTGCTGGGATTATAGGCATGAGCCACTGCACCTGGCCTATGCATGTTTTTATTACATTCTTACTACTTAGGATTTATGTATATTTTTAACTTCATATATTTTAGACATACTGCGCTTAGCTGTTGGTAGTTTGCTTTTTTCCATCTGCAGATCAGTGGAGAAAGATAATCATGTAGAAAAATAGACAAAGAAAATAAACATGAAATCACAGAATAAACTTGAATACTAAATAAACATATCAAAAATATTCAACCTCAACAATAATCAAGGAATTACAAATGAAAACTACAATAACATAGCATTGTATGTAATAATTGACAAACCTAATGAAATGATTAATTTTTTTGTTTTTTTCTTTTTTTGCAGTTTTTCGCTGGGGCTGGGTTTGAACCCACCACCTCTAGCATATGGGGCCAGCGCCCTACTCCTTTGAGTCATAGGCACCGCCCTGTTAAATTTTAACAATACCAAATATTCACAGTGACCAACAGGAACTCTTGTACACTGCTTTTATAGCAGTAAAAACATGCACCAGGGCCAGGTGCTGTGGCTCATGCCTGTAAGTTTTGAGGTTTATCTTTGGTGCTGCTACACCTATTTTCTTGTTGATGGCATTTAGGTTACTTCCAATTTTTAGCTCTTATAAGTCATGCTGCAATTAACATATATAATCCCTTTCCCCCAATGTACAAGGTGTCCCAAAACTTGCCCCTAAAGTTGCCATACCCAGGGAAAATGGGAAATTGTAGATAAATGTACTTCTCTTTATAAAATATTTATTACAAAATTTTACAAAATATTCACAAAATATTTTCTTTTCTTTTCTTTTCTTTCTTTTTTTTTTTTTGAGATGTCATCTTCAGTAGAGTGCTGTGGCATTACAGCTCACAGCAACCTCCAGTTATTGGGCTTAGATGATTCTCCTGTCTCAGCCTCCTGAGTAGCTGGGACTACAGGTACCCGCCACAACGCCTGGCTATTTTTTTGTTGCAGTTTGGCCGGGGGGCCAAGTTTGAACTTGCCACCCTCAGTATATGGGGCTGGTACCCTACTCACTGAGCCACAGGTGCCGCCCTACAAAATATTTTCTACTGTTGGCCACTTCTTTGTAGAATTTTGTAATGACTATTTTGTAAATAAAGGATAAAGGTACATTAAGCTACAATATCTCATTTTCTCTGTGTATGGTGGCCTTAGGGGCAACTTCTGGGACACACTGTATTAAGAGTTTCTCTAGGATATATACCTAGGAATGGAATTGCTTGATCATTGGCATGTGTATCTTTAGTTTTTTTTTTTATTGTTGGGGATTCATTGAGGGTACAAGAAACCATGTTACACTGGTTGCCTTTGTTGGGTAAAGTCCCTCTTACAATTGTGTTTTGCCCCCAAAAGGTGTGGCACACACCAAGGCCCCAAGGCCCCACCCCTCTCGCTCCTTCCCTCTCTCTGCTCTTCCTTTCCCCACCCCTCCCTCATTCTTTCTCTCTCTGCTCTCCCCTAGTATCTTTAGTTTTGCTAGATCTTTGCAGGTTACTTTCCAATGCAGTTGTATTTAATT
>CAUYRH010057635.1:0-21318 GCA_963574655.1 Perodicticus potto
CTGTAGTTCCAGCTACTTGGAAGGCGGAGGCAGGAGACTCGCTTGAGCCCAGAAATTGGAGGTTGCTGTGAGCTGTGATGCCACAGCACTCTATCCAGGGTGACAGCTTGAGGCTCTGTCTCAAAAAAAAAAAAAAAAAAAGTCACACATAAGTAGAAATAAAAAAGAAGAAGGCTTCAAAGAAGTCTCTGGGTGGACACTAAACTCTAGAGGGAAAGCCAGACAGGGGGTCCCCTGGAGAAATAAGGGGGGTGGGTCAGGCTGTGAAAATGGACAAAAGCCCCAGAGGGGAAGGGCTACACAGAGAGGCAAGGGAGTTATGGGGCCAGAGTGGCAATTTTTAATTTAATTACATAGGCTGGGTTATAAGGAAAAAAAACAGAAGTGGGAAGACCAGTCATTTTTAACATTAAAAAACAAAATGCGTATTGACACTAAGATTGGGGGGAAGACAAATGCAAACAACATAAAAGAGCGCTGGCAGCATGTGGTGACCAGCTGGCCTTGGGCCAAGACAAGAGCAACTGAAGGTGACCTCAGGACCAACCTGGGTGAGGAAGCTCACACTGGCCTCATAAGGAGTCAAACTGAGACGTCTTTGTGTAGATAAATGTATTATTTCCCTTTTGGGAGGAGGTAATAAATTTCCATCTCAGATCATTACCTTAACTTAGATAGAGATGTGAATCGGCCAAATTAACACTCTAAGCTGCTGAGGTGGGTGGATTGCCTGAGGTCAGGAGTTCAAGACCAGACTGGGCAAGAGCTAGACCCTGCCTCTACTGAAAATAGGAAAAACTAACTGGGCGTTGTAGCAGGTACCTGTAGTCCCAGCTACTTGGGAGACTGAGGTGAGAGGATCGCTTGAACCCAGAGTTTGAGGTTGCTGTGAGCTAGGACATTACAGCATTCTACCCAGGGCACAGAGTAAGGCTCTGTTTCTAAAAACCAAAGAAAGAAAAGAAAAGAAAAAAAACTTCTACTACAAGAGAAAGAACTGAGCAATCACATCTATAATTTTCACTACAATTCAAGTGAGGACGATTATTAGAAGGATTTGTAGCATAATGTAGAACACCAGGTCTGTATTCAGGGATGTCTATGTTCACTCCAAATCAACTTTTACTTGGAAGAAATTCATGCCAGTGGCAAGATCTTCTGATCTTTCAGGGGAAGGCAGAATACAAGTTTTACACATACTGTCCATCTTTCCCTAATCTACATTAACACTAGAAATTTGACTAGATATTTCATTTACTCATCTAGCATTAATTTCCTTTCAAGCCTGTGGCTCAGAAGAAGGGCACTGGCCCCATATGCTGGAGGTGGCGGGTTCAAACCCAGCCCTGGCCAAAAACTGCAAATAAAAAATAAAATAAGAATACGTTGTAAGATCTTAAAAAAAAAAAGAAGAAGAAGAAAAGAAATAACTTGCTCCTTCTATTCATTATTAGGCTCACTCAAGAATAGTGAAATTAAAACCTGAGAGATGCTGATAGTGGGAGAAAACATCAGGAGAGTTGGGTCATACATTTACAAAACTTAGCAAAGTAACTGACTTCTGATGGAAAAGATAATATTCTCCAAGTGTTTCTTTTTGTTTGTGTTGTTTCATTTATTTATTTTCATTTGTAGTTTCTTTTTTGAGAATAATCGTTATGGCTTGGGCTAGTTAGTTTACATCATGTAAGTAAAGATTCATGGAAATAACTGACAGTTATAATAAAATGTACTCACGTGTAATATTCCATATATCTGAGCTTTTTTACTTTATAGATTTCTAAAAATAAAGTTTCCTCTTAAAATTTTTACCAAAAGTCAGTACTTTAAAATGGCAACAACAACAACAAAAATGCTCTGAAAGGCAAATATGAACACAGAACATGACCTCTGCATGCAACAGGCAACCTTGCATATAAAAAAAGATATCAACCTAGGACGGTCTATCCAGGGGTCCTCAAACTTTTTAAACAGGGGGCCAGTTCACTGTCCCTCAGACTGTTGGAGGGCTGGACTATAGTTTAAAAAAAAAAAAAACTATGAACAAATTCCTATGCACACTGCACATATCTTATTTTGAAGTAAAAAAAAACAAAACAGGAACAAAATGCAATATTTAAAATGAAGAACAAGTAAAGTTAAATCAACAAACTTACCAGTATTTCAATGGGAACTATGGGCCTGCTTTGGGCTAATGAGATGGTCAATGTCCGGTTCCATATTTGTCACTACTATTCGTAACAAGTGATGCAAGTGTGCATTGGAGACTGAGAGGAGGAGTCAAAGAGACAGAGAGAAGGAGGGGAGTCAGAGAGTGCGGTTCACATTCCACATATGTGCACTGCGGCCTGGGATGTGTCAGCTGCTAAACAGGACACCCAGTGGGCCGGATAAAAGTCCTGGGTGGGCCGCATGTGGCCCACGGGCTGTAGTTTGAGGACCCCTGGTTTATGTACTCACTGTTGAGTTTAGAGGTACTAATAGTTAATGATGTTCTACTTTTGCTTTGTCTTGCCAGAAGAACCTTAAAGCCTCTCCCAGTATGCTTCTTATCTACAGATATTTGCAAAGTGGGCCACTTCCTAGATTTTTCTTTCTCAGATTAAATGAATCAGCCAGCTAATAGCCACAGCAAAAGGATGTTTCCTAATGTATGTTACCAATTTAAAAAAAGAATTTGGAAGTTAAGCATTCAGAAAGGACTCCCTTCCTAGACCTGTTATGAAGGAAATCTGTTTATCAGAAATTGTGATGAGCACTTGGCTTCCAGTATTGTATCTGACCCATCAAGTGTCCTATCCTATCATCTATGGACATGGACTGAGTCTTAGATAAATATATATATAATGTGATTTCTGGCTTTGAGGAGCTTATAATCCTATAAGAATAAATAAAACATTCACTAAAAAGAAAACCAAATTATAAATGATACAAATTATTCACTTCAAAAATACTGGAGTTGCTAGCGAGATTGTTAATATCGATAAATGTTGCCAAGGATGTAGCACCTCAGGTAAATTGTCAGTTCCATAAAAGAATTGCTAAGATATTTTTTCCAAGTTCTATGATCTTAAAACTGTAGTTTGTTTTGTTTTGTTGGAGACAGAGTCTCAAGGTATCACCCTCAGTAGAGTGCTGTGGTATCACAGCTCACAGCAACTTCCAACTCTTGGCCTTAAGTTTTTTCTTCCATCAGCCTCCGAAGTAGCTGGAACTACAGGCGCCCACCACAATGCCCAGCTATTTTTTGTTGTAGTTGTCATTGTTGTTTGGCAGGCCCAGGCTGGATTCGAACCAGCCACCTCCGGGGTATATGGCTGGTGCCCTAGCCACTCAGCTATAGGTGCTGAGCCAAATGTGTAGATTTTTTATATATAATTTATATACTTTATCATTCCAACTCTCTGATATTTAACACTGTGGTTCACCAATGATTCCCCCACATTTTAACGGTATGTGTTTTGTGATTTCTCTGTCCTCCAATATGCTCTTGTTCACTGCTGTTTTTCAAGTACCTTGAAAATTCTCTGATACATAGTAGGTGTTCAGTGACTATGTGCACATTAAGGGCACCACTGTACATCACTTTTGAGAGTAAACCTATTCCAAAACCCCCTCCTCTTTTTCCTACGTGTCTTAGTAATAGTTTACTTCACTAATTTGTCTTCTAAAATTCTGTATCCATGAAGAAATACTTACAGTCTAGAAAAAGCAATTTTTCTATTTTTTTACTTATATGTCTTAAGCCACAAAGGCCTAGAGCTTCCAAAAGAGGACATTCAAAATAGCCTTAGACTTTTTAACTTGTATATGATATAAATAGCATGTACTCTTAATGTAAACATTTAATATTCTGTGTTTTCTTTGTTTATTTATAGTAGTTTTATTTGACATGAGAGAATCCCTAAAAATCAGCAGCAGTAATTCATAGAATTGTATTCATCCTTATGTAGATAAGAAGCTGTCCCATACACAGTAGATTCCGTGTTTCTAAAAATGTCAAAAATCAAATATGTAATTTTCTATCAACAGATTTTTTAATATGATAACTCCTATATCTAGAAAGTCTAAATTTTACAAAATTTTTATTCAACATTTTATCACTATTCTTATGACAAATATGCAGAATTTCACACTTTTTAAAGTTTGCTGTAAGTTTTCTTGTTTTAGATAGTGTACACAAGTTAAATTGAGGCTAAAGTTTGCACAGCAGTTGATGTTGACATCTGCCCATGTATGGCTTATATTACCTCAGGAAACTTCTAATAGCCACAATTATTTATTTGAATAAATAAGAAAAATCTAGGCCGGAAGCTAAGTAAAAAAGACAAATGACATGTGGGGTGTGTAGAGTCTAAGTACAAATCACCTGTGAGGGAAAACCCATCAAAGCACAGGTGTTCTTTATCATTTGATATTTTTCCCTAAAGAATTTAAAATAATCATTTATATAGAAAAGTGAATTTCATTAATATGTTCTAATTATTGCTTTGAAACCATCAAGATTATTTTCTTTTTTTTCTGCCAACATTTTTTTTTATTCTTGCAGATTAATTGAGGGTACCAAGAACAAAGTTACAATGATTGCATTTGTTAGGTAAAGTCCCACAATAATTATGTCCCACCCCCAAAAGGTGTGTCATACACTGTGACCCCACTCCCATTCTTCCCTCTCTCTGCTCTTCCCTACCCCAAACCCCCACCATGTGCTAGGTCATTAATTGTCCTCATATCAGAATTGAGTACATGGGATTCTTCTTCTCTGTCAGAGATAATCTCTTGTATCTTTGTAGCATCTGTTGTTATTTCCCCTTCATCATGAGTTTGTCCATGTGTTCTTTTTCTGTTTTTCAGATGTAGACATCTAAAGCAATAAATTTTCCTCTCAAAACGGCTTTGCTGTATCCCGTAGGTTTTGGTAGCTGGTGTCTTCATTGTTGTTATTCTTAAGGAAGTTAATGATTTCCTCTTTTATTTCTTCCTGCACCCAACTGTCATTCGACAGAAGGTTGTTTAATTTCCATGCCTTTGTGTGGGGTTGAACATTTTTTTTTTATTAAATCATAGCTATGTACATTAATGCAATCATGGGGTACAATGTTCTGGTTTCATGTTTCATATACAATCTGAAATATTTTCATCAAACTGGTTAACATAGCCTTCCTGGCATTTTCTTAGTTATTGTGTTAAGACCTTTATATTCTGCATTTAGTAAGTTTCACCTGTACCTTTCTAAGATGCACCGTTGAGTTCTATCTTTAATGTCTTGTGCCCTGAGAAGATACAAGGTAAAAATTCAATTCTTTTGATTCTGTCGAGGTTTGTTTTGTGTCCTAGGATATTATAAATTTTAGAGAATCTTCAAATGGGCCAATGAAAAGAATTTATATTCTTTAGCTTTGGGATGGAGTGTTCTGTATATGTCTATCAAGCACAATTGTTCTGGGTTACAATTAAGTTCCTTGTTTCTTTGTTTAGTTTATTTTTAGAGGATCTGTCCAGCTCTGTAAGAGGAGTGTTAAAGTCACCTGTAATTATGGTGTTATAGGATATCATATTGCTCAACTCATTAAGGTCTGTTTCAGAAACCTGGGAACATTTAAGTGAGGTGCAAAAATATTTGGAATTGAAAAGTCTTCTTTTTCTTTTTATTAAATCATAGCTGTGTACATAAATGAAGTCATGGGGTACAATGTGCCAGATTCATATACAATCTGAAATATTTTCATCAAACTGTTTAACATAGCCTTCATGGCATTTTCTTAGTTATTGTGTGAAGACATTTGTATTCTGCATTTAGTAGGTTTCACCTGTACCCTTCTAAGATGCACTGTAGGTGTGGCCCCACAAATTACCTTTTTTCTACCCCTTCTCCTCCTTCCCCTCCCTTGCCCATCTCCCCATATTCTTGTGATATAATTGGGTTATAGCCTTCATATGAAAGCTATAAATTAGCTTCATAGTAGGGCTGAGTACATTGCATACTTTTTCTTCCATTCCTGAGATACTTTGCTAAGAAGAATATGTTCCAGCACCATCCATGTAAACATGAAAGAGGTAAAGTCTCCATCTTTCTCTAAGGCTGCATAATATTCCATGGTATACAAGTACGACAATTTATTAATCCATGTGTGGGTTGATGGGCACATGAGCTTCTTCCATGACTTAGCAATTATGAACTGGGCTGCAACAGACATTCTGGTACAGATGTCTTTGTTATAATGTGATTTTTGGTCTTCTGGGTATGTACCTAGTAAAGGAATCATAGGATTGAATGGCAAGTCTATTTTTAGATCTCTATGTACTCTCCAAACATCCTTCCAAAAGGAACGTAGTGAGGCCAAAAGTGAAAGGTATTCTTTTCCTTGCCTCTGGAGTTCCTGTTTATTTATTTATTGCATACATTTAAGATATACAACATTATGTTTCGATACACAGAGTGAAATGATTACTATAGTCAAGCAAATTAACTTATCCTCTCATGTAGTTACCTGTTGTGTGTTGTCAACAGAACTTAAAATCTACTCATTCAGCAAAACTCCTGAATACTATGGCTCCTAACAAATGCCATGAAGGCTATGTTAACTACAGTCCTCACACTGTACAACAGACCTGGTGAAATAAGCTAGTGAAATACTGCACGATCTCACTTACATGTGGAATCTTAAAAAGTCCTATATTATTTTTATAGTAGAAATTAAATAATTTTTGATGATGTTAAAAAAATCTTTTTTATCACACTTAGAATATTCCTCGAGAGTTCTAACATTATAATTAAAGTATCATGAGTTATTTGTTATATTGAAATACCATATTTATTCTTTATTAAAAGCTTAAGTTATAATTTTTTAATGTTTCATTATTTTATTTCTAAGGTGTAACATTCAGTATCTTTTTGTGACTATGGCCATGAGCTTATATAATAATGTCACTTTTAAAAAACACTTTTCCTTTAATTTAAAAACAAAGCTGCTTTCACTGAGATCCCACTAGTTTGGGGTTTGTGATAATGTCACATAAGGAGTACGCAGTCTGTAAGATGAGTATTTGCAAAATTATATTGCAAACCACATGAAGTGTGATTATTAAAAATCCTCTGAATAAACATTTACCTGTACAAGTTCCCTGCCTTTCCTGAACATGTGATGAATCCATTCACCTCCATGTTTTCCGTGGAGAGTTGGCTGCTGAGGTAAGCTGGGAACAAAGCAGACCCAGGTCTCTGCCCTCATGGAGAAAACATTCCTGGGTATCTTTGTTTATCACAGCAGGGAAAGCACTGATCTCTCTGAGACTGGCTGGTTTCAGAAGAAACTGATATGTTTTTTAAGTTATGCCTTTCCTCCTGAAAGAAAATCCAAAATATAGTACTAGTATTTTGTGCTAGTATTTTATATGAATTATTTAAAGCCTACCCTTACTTTATAGTGATCCTTCAAAGCAGTTATTACAATTCCCAACTTACGCATGAGGGAAGCAGGCTTCACAAAGGTTACATAACTTGTCTTGGTTTATTTAGAGGTAGGGACATGTTCCCAAGTTGTAGTGTATTTTTATTTATAGACTTATTCATTTTTTTAGATGCATTTCAACATTAATTTCTAGAAGACTTTTCACTATGAATTTATGAAATTTTCCTTCATTTGCATATTTATTCTTTTATTTATTCAGACAGAAATTTGATTAATAAATCTGAAATCACTTTCTGTACTGGGTTCTAAAAGTACAAGCATAATAATATAAACTTTCCGCCCTTGCAGAGCTTAGAATCTAGTATGAAGAGTGAGGTGGTGTTGGATGGGGGCAAGTAGGGAGGTATGTGTGTCACAGGTGCCAAGATAGAATTCATTCTAGTCATGGAGGGAGTGAACACCAATTCTTACTGAAAGATAAGACTTCAGAGAAGAAGTGATATTTTTGTTGAGGCTCAAAAATATGAGCTAGCAGACAAATTGAAGGGAGCATCAAGTTTAAGGACACGAGAGAATTTCAGGACACAGTATTGGGAACTGGCCAAGGTTTGAGGTATTTTGTATATGCACTAGAGCAGTTTATAGAGTATTAAGGTAACAAAAGGGTTTTTATGCCATGTTAAACAATTAGGCCTCTCTACAGTGTTCTTTTAAGGATTTTTTTTTCTTTCTGAGACAGAGTCTCAAGCTGCTGCCCTCAGTAGAGTGCTGTGGCATCACAGCTAACAGCAATCTCAAACTCTTGGGCTCAAGCGATTCACTTGCCTCAGCCTCCCAAGTAGCTGGGAGTACAGGTGACCACCACAATGCCCAGCTACTTTTTTTGTTGTTGTTGCAGTTGTCATTGTTGTTTTAGCTGGTCTGGGCTGGGTTCAAACCTGCCAGCCTTGGTGTACATGGCCAGTGCCCTATCCATGGAGCTATGGGTGCTGCCCTCTTTGAAGTATCTTAAATAAAGGAATAACAAAATATAATTTGGGTTTTACAGTAACAGTTCTGTGGAATCTTGATAGCAGATCAAGGAGTATTTCAGCACAGGAACAAATGAATAACAACTCACTTAAACCAGTGACAGCAGAGAATAAGGAGAGGGGAAAGGTGTGAGGTGTCGATGAGGGAGTGTTACCTGCTCCTGGTCACCAGGAATATTTTAGGATTGAGAGAAAAGGAGAAGATGGGATGACTCCAAGCTTCCAGTTTATTATTAAGTATTGTATTTTAGCTGTAGCTCGTGTATACAGGGAATGTGAGACAAAGGTCAGGATTAAACAGAAATTATGGTTTTGGATAGGCTGATGGCGGGAAATCTATCAGATACCCGATTAGTAGATAACCCAGTCTGGCAGACAGTTGGAGGATGGGAGTGAAGCTCCGAGGCACGGTCCACCACATCCTTGACCAAACTGTACTTCACCTGATGTTTCTGAAACGTGGCCAGGATTTTTTAAATATTAGGCTCTCTGACTACTTGTATAAAAAGAAACTTCTGTATTTGTCAGAAATTTGATGAAATCACCTTCCTCGAGTCTACATGATGACAGGCTTTGGGCCTGGCTGATTTGAAGACGATATTGTGCTCAGTAAACCAATCCTAAAATACAATTAGGATTAATCCCAGCTCTGCCACTAATTTCCAAAGTGACCTGAGGTGGCTTACTGAACCTTTCTGTGTTTTAAGGTCCCAAGCTGTGACATGCAAGTACCACAATGCAGAGAACACAGAGAGGTAGGGAAAGAAAGCTAACACAGACTTTATTAAAGACCTTAGTAAACAGAAAATCTTATATAAATGCTAATATCTTCCCCCTTCTTTTCACTGTGCTGGTAAGAGCTTAGAAAAGAAACAGTGTGGTTTCCTTCCACACTTGTTGAGGGGAAGGAACACTGGAATAAAATGCAACATCATTCCCAGGACGTTATCTGTATGCTATGGGGCACGTCTGAGCAGTGGCTAAAATAACACACATGAATTGCTCTCGGCTATCAAATGGAACTGTGAAATCTACGCCCCTATCCTACCTTAGAAAACTACTGTCCTGCCTGTGACAGTCTGGTACTCACTGCATAAGGAAACCAGAGAACCTGAATAACTTAAAAGCACATGTCAAGGAAAGGGTTTTGCCCCAGGAATTCTTGACACCTCAAGGTACTTCTATGAATGAATCCACTGCGCATGTCCGAGGGAAGCCGGGGCCTGGTCGTCACCTTGTAATCTTCTGCCGTGGATGGTGCATGCGGTGGGCGTGGCATGGTGGGTGGGGCATGAGGTGGGGCCTGGTGGTGGAGTGTGGGGTGGGCGTGGCATGGTGGGTGGGGCGTGAGGTGGGGTGTAGCATGGTGGGTGGGGCGTGAGGTGGGCGGGGCTGGAACCCAGGTTGTCCCTTCTTGTCCATCTCAGAGCCCTAGATAGCCACTGAGCATCCACAAAGAAACAGAACTCGTAATGGCAACGACCACACACGATTCTGTTCTCGTCTTGCTTTTAAGTTAAGAAATAGGCTAGAAACGAAATGGTGTTGGCAGAAGACTCCTTGGCTGGTCACTGCAACGTGTGTTTTGTACTTTTGAGTAAGGAGACTGTGCCATCTGGTTTCACATTCACTTTTATCTTTTGGTAAAATCTCCACAAGGCAGATTTACCTTTGTGTCTCAGTCTGTTCTACCAGAGAGGTGCAAGAGTGGCTAAGCTACAACTTCCTTTCCATTTACAGGGAAAGTAGGAGGCTCAATGGAAGGGGTGTACAGGGATTCTTAGAAGCAAGGTGGAAAGTCTGGGGTTGCAAAGCGCAACTGCCACTTTTCACCGGATACCAGAAAAAAAATCTCTATAACAAATTTTCTCAAATTTTCAGACCAAATTTGACATTAGTTGAATAGCGAAAATAATGAAAATGTATTGACTGGGGGTTGACACATTGCTTCAGATGTGACACCTCCTTCAATGCCGTCTGTGTGGGAGGGACTGTCCCACAGAAGGTGGGACAGAGTGTGACGTGCTTCCGGTGTGAGGTGCTTCCGGCAAAGCTCCTGCTGCCGCGTCGAGTCTTGGGGATACATGGTCATCTTTTTTCCTCTAAAATGTTTTTCTACACCTAATTTCTAGGAGAGTAAAGCAGGAGAAAGGACAACGGGATGAATTCTGTGTCTATCCCTGCTGCTCCCACTTATTAAGTATGTGAGATGGATTACATTTTAAATGCAAAGTAAAGATTGGATAAAACCTTCATTCTCCCTTTATTTCCCTTCCATATAGACTTATTTCCTACTGAGATTTTTAATTTCAAAAAATGGGGCGGGGGAAGCTGTTTTCTTACCTCAACTAATGCATTGATGTCCTTTAACAAAAGATTGAAATGGTTCTTCTCTGTATTGTTCTCAACCACCACTCCTTTTCTAGAGGAGCACAGAAGAAACAGCAATATATTTGATTTTCAGGTCTGATACTCCTTTGGAACAGATAACTTTTCATAGAGGTTACACAGTAGGGAAGAGCCTCCTATTAGCATATTTCATAGATGTACTGTCCAGTCAAAGTTTACTGAAAAGTGATACCACTTTCACTCCAGACATCTGTTAACATACACAAACAAACAAACAAAACATTGTATTTGTTATGTTGGCCATTTTAATACATTTATTGGGAGAATATGTGTATTCAGATTGTATACCTGAATAAATTTTGCTACTGAGACTCTATTCTGCAGAACCGCAGAGGGCTAAAATACATAAGTGACACCTGCAGAAAGATTTACATGAAGAAGGAATATTCTCTCAATTTTGCCTTCGTGTGGCTGCCAGCTGTGTGCATACTGACATACAAAATAAGAGTAATCGATAATGTTGCTTTCCTTTAAGAGACCACGGGAAGTGGTTAGCACAGTGCCAAGATGCTCACTAAATATTGAGTCAGAAAGAACGGAAGTGGAAACCCGTATCTGGTCATCACTGCAGCACTGTCAGGGCCGGGGAATTAGACTAGGACTCTGCCATCTGTGAGCTTGTTTGCAGTACAAGTGCCACCATTGACCTATAATGATTTAACATGCCTCTTGGGAGTACAAAGCGTGCTCACAGATGTGGTGAGTTTGCCCAGAAAAATAAAGGAACAGGAATACAATATGGAGCTTGCTATTTGAGAACTTTTAAGGTCAAGTGCTATGACTCTAGGCGGCCTTTTTAAATGAACAGATTCCAGGGGATAATAAATGTTCTCTGGGCTCATTGTTCTACATGGTAGATCATCAGGGTTCCTGCATCTCCCTCATACCGGCAGGATTATTTGTGAGTTATTTATCATTTATACTTCAAATTAAATTCTACTGCCATATTTCTTGAAGAGCGATATGTTGATTTGTGATCATACGTCATGTGAACTTACAATTAGAGTCAATTATCACCTGGAATATTTTACCTAATTTCAAACAAATCACGGGGCAAAGTATGGAGCCATCGCCTCAATTTTTTACCAGGTCTTGAAGGAAAAAACTCCAACTACTTAGAAACTAAACAAAAATTGAACCAAGTGCATTTAGTTAGAGAAGGCTTTTTTAAAAAACTATGGCCTCGCAGTGATGCCAGCAGCGAGACGGAGTAGGAAGCCCTGGATCACATTTTCCCCACAGACATACCAATTCAACAATTCCAGGATACATTGCTTTTTCAAAAATAGCAGAAAATAACTGAAAGTCTTCTACTCCCTGGGAGAATGTGAAACCACACTCACTGAAGCCAGTAGTAGGACATAAGATGCCCTCTTGCCAGAAACCCTGTTCCCACTGCAGCACTGTGTGATCAGTAGGAGACTCAATAATGTAACTGAAAAAAGTAGTAGAATGACTTAAAGTAGATCAGCCCTAGCTCCCAGCTTCACTCAGGGTGGGGAAGGGATTGTTCATGCTCCCATCAGCCCAACTTCTCTAGGGGAAGGGGCTCCCCAGAGGAATGGTTTCTGCATTCCCACCATGGAGCTCTGAGAGGATGAGCACAGGTAAGTCACTCAATGGAGAACAGAGGCAGCAGCTTTTCTCTGTTCAGCCCAGATTGAGCAGACAAAAAAAAATCCCATCTCTCAGCTTCCCCCAGGGAGGGAAAAGGTTAATCCATATGCCTGGCACACCAACCAGAGGACTAGTATCTGTCCTCTCAGGTTTGAAGCTCTGTTGAGTCTTCTACAGACTGACCACTCATGGGAGAATGGAGATGATACCTTGGACAGGTAGATGCCATAGCTTCCTCTTTCCCCTGGCTCAGCACAGACCAAACAGACAAACATCAAGCTGCCTGCTTCTCCCTGGGGATGGAAATAGTTGGTGTAGGCCATACAAATATCTAAAGGGCTTTATTTATAAGATCAGTCCTTAAAAACAGTGAGAGGTGCCTACTTTGTCTAATGTGCAGACATTAACACAGAGAGTTAAGGAAAACAAAGACCCAGGAAAATATGCTCCAAATAAATCTACAGACCAATGAACCGTAATGAAACAGAGTTACATAATTTATCTGACATAAAATTCAAAATAATTGCTATAAAGACACTAACCAAAGGCAAAAATAAAAGCAATGCATAAAGTAAAAATGTTAATAAAGAGATAGGAAAATGCTACAAGGTATCAAACAGAAATCATGGAGGTAGAAATACAATAGCTTAAAAATTTAGTAGAGGAGTTCAAAAGCAGAGTAAAATATCAATGAACTTGGAAACAGCTCATTATAAATAATTCAATCAAAAGTGGAAATTATAAAATAAAGTGAAGAAAATTTAAGGAAATTATGTATACTATTAAGCAAACCAAGGGAAAACACACACACACACAAGGAGACTGGGGAAAAGACCAGAAAGTTTATTCAAGGAAATAATGGCTGAAAACTTCCCAAATCTAAGGAAAGAAATCAACACCCAGATCCAAAAGGATCAAAGGACACCAAATAAAATATCCAAAGAAATAACACCAAGACACAGTATAGTCACATTATCAAAAGTCAAAGACGGAATTAAAAAACAGTAAGAGAAATGCATTTTTCAAATATGAGAGAACTTTTATAAGACTGTCAGCAGGTGTGACCAGGAGAAAGGCATCAGACTAGAGACATCACCTTACACAGCAGACTAGAGACATCACCTTACCAGCTAATCATGATGAGACAGGAGAAAGTGGACTTTAGCCTCCTCTGGCCAGGAAAATCTACCCAGAAACCTCACTCTGGGGACAAAGTAAAGCAGTGAGAGACTTTGGAAGCCAATGAGGAGGTCTAGAGCTGAGGAAAACTGACACAGAAGGCAGGTGCTTGGTACAGGTAGAGGCCAGTCAGTCATCTCTCTCATGGAGAACTGGAGACAGGAAAGAGTTGTCCTATAGTTTTCTGATTTTGGACTGGGCTGCTCACAGGAGTAGTGAGTAAACTCAAACAGCATCTAACAATGGGTGTTGAACACTGGGTAAACTAGTGAGCAAAACGTGAGAAAGGAAAGAAAAAGATAAAGAGGAAGGTAAAAAAAGAAACAGGGGTGGGAGGGAAGAATTAAACAGAGAAAAAGAAGAGAAATAAAAGAGAAAGAATAAAAGGGGCCTAAAAGCCGTAGCAATAATGGAAGAGCATTTGCTTTGAAACAAGTAAAAATGGAAAAATAAAAATACAATGAAACAAAGAAGAAACCAAACAAAAAATAACAACAAGAAAAGAGGAAGAAAGAAAAGAAAAATATTATAAAAAGAGTCCCCACCAGCAGCCAAGCCACTAATGGAGGAAGACCACACACAAAAGGAACTGTCTGTGGGATCCTATTGCATGGCCAGCTCTGGTGCACCTGCTGAGCTCAAGCAGCCATCTTGGGGTAAGCTGAGTGGTCCCTGCACTCTCCAGAAGGGTCACTTTGTTGTTAAGGGACACTGTCTAATGGCTCTCCTGGGAAGTATGGTGAAAGCTTTGGGACCCCAGTCTCGTTGAGACTAAATGCTCACAAAGAGAACAGGCCCAAATTAAAGGCAAAGATGTCAGGGTCTGGTCTTATTTGCAACTAGAGAGAGGTTTCTGACCCTCATCATTTATAGTAATACAGTAAATCCAACTTGCCTTCTCCATTCCTAACACCACAGCAATACCTAGTGTCCAGGCAATACATTGCAATACACAGACACACACACACACACATAATGTTTTACATTTTTTGACTCTTTTTATATTATTTTTCTTAGATTTTTTTCTTTTCTTTCTTCCTCCCTCTTTTGTGGTTGTTGTTTTTGTTCAGTTTCTTCTTTGTTTCATTATATTTTTATTTTTCCAGTTTTACTTGTTTCAATAGCAAATGCTCTTCCATTTTTGCTACAGTTTTTCAGCCCCTTTTATTCTTTCTTTTTTATTTCTCTTCTTTTTCCCTCTTTTGGTAAAGATGTTTCTACTTTTCTGATCTTTCCCACATAAATTTCTCACACAACAGCTAAGATATTCCTTTTTCCTTTCTTATCTCATACAATTGTATTTTTAATTTTCTTTATCTATTTGTATTATTTTATTATTATTTATTTCTTCTTTTCTTTTCTTTTCTGTGAGGGCTAGGGGGTCAGAATTGGTCTGCTTTGAAAACACAAGTTCATGGTCTAGGGTGTCCTTCTAGTTTTGGCATTTGGAAAGAAGGTATTGCTATGTTTTCTCTGTGACACACTGCTGATTTATTTATATATTTAGTTGAGGTAAGGTTTTGCTTTTGCCCACACTGGGAAGTAACTCCTGATTTTGAGGGTCCCAACCAGCCTAGCCTCCCAAAGTCCTAGAGCTGTGGTTATGGTTAAAGCATCCTGTCAAACATCACTATTTCTCCTGTGCTCTCTTTCTGTCTTATTCTCCTTTTTCTCTCCTTTTAATTCTTCCCTTCCACCCCTGCTTCTTTTTTACCTTTATCTTTTTCTTTCCTTTCTCCCTTTTTGCTCTTTACTTTTATCTTCCTTTTGGCCTTATACCTAGAGGCCACTTCAAAACCTAAGCTCTGAGACAATATAAAGTGAAGGAGGTAGTGAGAAGAAAAAAGTAGGGGACAGAAGTGAAGAAAAAGAAAACATACATGAGGAAGAACCAACAGAAAAATTCTGGAAACATGAAAAAACAGAAAAGAGCAACCCCCCTCCCTACAAGATCATGAGGTAGCTACTACAGATGATTCCACCTATAAATAATTAATAAAAATAACAGAAAAAGAATTTAAAATATGGATGGCAAAACAATCAAGGGAATTGATGAGAAAGTGGAAAAACAGAACCAAAAAATGGATGAAAGATATGAAAATATTGAAAGCATATAGTGGAGCTTAAGCACTTGAAGGAGTCAGTAAGGGATCTCACAGATACAGTAGAAACTATCAACAACAGATTAGACCATGGAGAAGAAAGAACCTCAGAGCTGGTGGATAAAGCTCTTGAGCTAACCCAGGCAGTTAAATAGGCAGAAAAGAAGAGAGAGAAAGCAGATGCTCAGAAACTAATTTTATTCCATTCTTTTATTCTTACTGTCCTGACATTCACCTAACAAGGAGTTGGGAATAAATGCTAACAGCACAGGAGAAGTTAACTCTAGGAGGCGCTGTGCTGCTTTTTTCCCATGAGCTGTATCAAAGTACCTGGTATGGAAAGATGCGAACAGAATCTTCTTAGCACATTTTGTAACAAGCAACACATGCTATAGAAAAATAAGATAAAAGACAAAGGAAATTAAGGAAACTCTTCAGTTAATATAAAAACAAATTAAACGTATATAACAATTTATCTAACAATGCCTATTACCGTGTTATTTATTATTGTGAAAAAACTTCAGACATGATTATAATGAATATTTAGGAACCTAAATCATGGTACATCTGTTCAGTTAAATACTAAGAAGCTATTAAATGGGCTTATGGAAGGATATATTATCATGCAGAAAGATGTTATGATTTACGGCTTAGTGAAAAATATATAACATTTGTGAAAAAATAACTCTCATACACATATACACAAATTTTAATAGTGTTTATAATTCAGTGATGATATTGTCAGTGATCTTTATTTTCTTCTTATGAGCTTTCTAACTTTTTTCTTAACGTAACATTCATTAATTGGTGAAAGGTCCTTTGCTAGAAAATATCAACTAAATAACACATCGGAAGAACTTTCCTTAGAACAACATAGAACATCCTGTGTTTGGTTTCGGGAAGGAGATGGCAGGGATCTTCTTTCTCTTTTACGGTCACTGTGTTTGTGCTGCGGCTGAAGGTCACTGTTCACTTTCACACCATCCCTCAATCTCAATCTTCTAAGTTTCCCTGCATCCTGCAGAGCAGGCACTTTTGTTCTTTTCTCATATATAAGGAAACTGGGCCTGTGTGACCTTATGATTTGTCCTGTCTCCAAAATCAGGGCTTTTTCAGACAAAGAAAAGTTGAACATACAACATTTGACGCATGACATAACACAATCCAATTTTTTTTTGGACGGGGAGTCTCACTTAATCGCCCTTGGTAGAGTGCTATTGCGTCACGGCTCACAGCAACCTCCAACTCTTAGGCTTAAGCAATTCTCTTTCCTCAGCCTCCCCAGCAGCTGGGACCACAGGGGCCCAACACAACACCTATCTATTTTTTTGTTGCAATTGTCATTGTTGTTTGGCAGGCCTGGGCCGGGCTCGAACCTGCCTCCCTCAGTGTATGTGGCTGGCACAGTAACCACCATGCTATGGGCATTGAGCCCACAATCCAATTCTTATTATTACTCATATGTGCTAGAGAAATTGCATAAAAACTTTTTTTTTTTTTTTTAGACAGAGTCTCACTTTATCGCCTTCAGTAGAGTGCCATGGCAACACAGCTCACAGTAACCCTCCAGCTCTTGGACTTAGGTGATTCTCTTGCCTCAGCCTCCCTAGTAGCTGGGTCTACAGGCTCCCGCCACAACACTCGGCTATTTTTTGTTGCAGTTTGGCCGGGGCTGATTTCGAACCCACCACCCTTGGGATATGGGGCTGGTGCCCTACACACTGAGCCACATGTGCTGCTCTGCACAAAGACATTTAATGAAAGGAAATAGAGTTACGCCAAGTAGATGACCCTGTCCACTAGTAAAAAAAAAAAAAAAAATTATAGTGCAGGGCCACGAGTGCACATGTCTGTGGCTGTGGGCCACCGGGGCTGCGGTGGGGGCTGGGATGCGGGACCAAGCGGCTGTCTCGTCTGCTCCCCTCCCAGCTTCAGCGGTGCCCGGGGCAGCGCAGGAAGCAGGGCCCACGCCACCCAGCCTCGACCCTTCCATTGGGAGACGAAGAAACGGGAGGATGGACAACTGCACTGCCTACTGCGATATAAAAGAAAAAAATGGTTGCTCAATGCAGATGAAGACAATGTATCTTACTATATACAAAGAGATTTAAAAATCTCCAAAAAATCCCCAAAGATCATCAATTAAAATAGAAAACCAAATCTCTTCCCTTTTATAGCTGCAGGGAGAAAATGATGCAAATAGCATCCAGAAAACGAACAGCGTTCATCAGTCTGCGTGGTGCGCACAGACGCAGGGGCACTCGGGGAGTTTGCTGCAGGTGAGGGGCACTCGGCTGCCGCAGGGCAGTGGAGAGCAACGGAATGTGGGAGGTGCTTTGTCACCAGGGTTTGCAGAAAACGTCACACGGACACCCTCTTTTAAACAGTAAATAAAAGAGCTATGCAGTGAAAAGGTCATGTTTATACAGGGCGGGGGGATGCAAACTAGTACAGCCTCCGTGGCTGTCAGTGCCAAGAGCTCATTGTCAAAGAACTCAGAGCCCATCTGCCATTTGATCTGACAATCTCACCACTGGGTGTCTACCAAGAGGAAAATCCTTGTATCAATAACACACCTGCACTCCAGTGTTTATCACAGAACAATTCACAATTGCAAAGATGTGGAATGAACTTACATGCCTATCAACTGTTGAGTGGATAATGAAAATGCATATACACATACAAACCGTGAGCTATTACTCAGCAATTAAGAATAAAATAGTGTCTTTGGCAACTTGGATGGAATTGAAGGCCATTATCCAAAACGAAGTAACTCAGGAACAGGAAATCAAATATTTTGTGTTCTCACAAGTGGAAGCCGATCTGTGGCTATGCAGGGTCACACAGAGTGGTATAATGGACATTGAGGTACGGAAAGGGAGAGGCTGGAAGGGAGGCGAGGGGTGAAAAATGACCTGTTGGCTGCAACGTACACCATGCACGTGACAGACACTCTAAAAGCCCAGACTTCTGGGAGGCGCCTGTGGCTCAAAGGAGTAGGGCGCCGGCCCCATGTGCCAGAGATGGCGGGTTCAAACCCAGCCCTGGCCAAAAACCGCAAAAATAAATAAAAGCCCAGACTTCACTGCTACACAAAATTTCTATGTAACTAAAGCTCACTTGTACCCCCTCAATCTATCGAAATTAAAACTGAAAAAAGACAGTATTAGAGGTATCACACTTTCTGATTTCTAAACAAAACTACCTAAGGAAATACAAGCAGTGTGGTACAGGCACAGACCAGTAAAACAGAATGTATCACAGATATAAAGCCTTCGTGCGAACGCTCAAATGTAGGTTGTTTGCACACCCATATTCATTGCAGTAGTACCTATAAAACCCATTATGTGAAAGCCCCAAACTTCTCTCATCAAATGAAGGGACAAATACAATTAGGATGTAAACATATGAAATATTATTCTGCTTTTAAAAAAAAACAGAAAACCTTGCACATATATAATAAAGATAAATCTCAATGACATTATGCTAAATAAGATGAGCCAGGCACAGACTACAGCATGATTCCACCAGGTGAGGAACCCAAAACAGTTACACTTTTAGAAACAGAAAATAGAATGGGGTTTGTCAAGAGTCAGGTAATGGAGAAGCTAAGTAGTTGTTTCAGTTGAGTTTTAGTTTTGTTAAGAGGAAAATATTCTAGAGGAAATATATTCTATATTATTGTTTCACAGAATAAATTAGCTTGATACAATTGCTCTGAATAACTGAATAAAAATAAATAAACCTGAATAAAAATATTCAAGATTGTAAATTTTTGTTATGTATATTTTGCAATTAAAATATAAAACCTGAAAGAGATAGAAAAAAATTATAATAGAAATAGGTATATTAATATTTTCAAAACTAAGAAGGCAGGAAAAGTAAAAACGAAGATTGTTTCAGCCCTCAAGGCAGTGAGTGCTCTGTATTCCCTTATCAGCTGTAGAATTTGCCCATTGAGCACGGACTGCCGACTCTGTTCCAGGTGTGGCTCTTGATGTGATGAATCTCAAGCTTCGGTGTGAGTCACGTCAAGTAATGTCCTCCAAGTGACTGAACCGCATCTGTGGCTCAAAGCCACAAGATGACACTGTGCACCCAGCCCCACGTCCATACGATCCCGTCCCACGCGCTGTGACTCTTGGAGGTCTACAGAGCTCTGTGAGCAGCAAGAACTGAACAGCTAAACACTCCACGGGATACCTAATAGATATAGTCGCAATAAAATTTCTCAGACACTTGGATCCCCCTGAATAGATAAACCAACCTTGGAGGAAATTTGCTGAGTAGAACACAAAACTTTGGCAACATAATGACCTCATTGTGACATTTGTGTTTTTTATAATAGTGCTAACGATGATCAAAAGCTGTTTTGTTTATGACTAACATCACAGTAATAAAAAAGGGAAATACAGCAATTACACAGAGAGACCAAGTTAGCACGTTGCTTTTCATTGGATTATAGGGCAGTTTTTACAAAGCAAAGATGCTTTGGGGCGCCTAAATTATCTAAACAATTGTGTGTTTTCCACTCTGCTTCATTGAACATTTTCCACTGTCTACACAACCACTATGTTACGATATTGCCCTAAAGATAGTCATAATTATATTCTATATGTATATGAATGTGATAGCCCTAAGTTCTAACTGCTCTAAAGATAAAATCCATAAATCTGACATAAAACAAGGTTCATATTTATAATTTATAACTTTTTTATATTTTAAAACACTTGCCTGTCATTTATTTGAAATATCACTTATGTAAGTTAAAGACAGTTAGAAAAAGCAAAATGGCAAGCTTTTAAAAAAATGTATCACAAAATCACAATCAATATATTCCTCATCTCATTTTATTTAATCATTCAGTCTACAAAAAATTTTGTAGTTCCTTACTTTACGCCAGGCACTGGGGACAAGAGGATGACCAAACCCCTGCCTTCACGAGCCTTTTGTTGTAGTGATATTTTCATCAGGATCAGCATCACCTATTTCTTCCCTGCTAGAAAGGAATTTCCCTGTCCTCGCATGTGTTAAAGGATTTTAAAGATGGTTTCTTGTGCTGCGGGCATGACTGACTACTGCAGTTGGACAGGAAATCACCTCCAAGTTTACTTGTGTGTCTTTTCTCATCCTCTCTAAGAAGAAGTCTATTTGCTACAGCTTTCAAAACCGCGTCACACCTCAGGTCTCACTGAAAACACAAAAAAAGAAAGAATTCATTCCCAAGGAAATCTAACAGAGAAAGACTGATCAAAGCAAGGACACACCCACAGCAGAGGACAGAATCAAGCCACCAGGTCCAGCTCACCTCATGCATTTTCACGTCTCCAGAGACTGTTCATCAGAGTCCTGCTTTTAGAAATGCCCATGCTTCCAGGAATACTACTATTAAATCACTTCACGTTTTTTCTATTTTCTTCTCTTCCATCAGCCTGAATATCTATTCTAAAGCCACGGGACTGTATTTGTCAAAGAGATAAGCAACAATTGTTCAGAGGGGAAATGTGAGATTTCTTTTAAAAAATAAAAAATAAATTTAAGAAGGTTGTTTTCTTCCTTCAAAAAAAA
>CAUYRH010057637.1:0-18091 GCA_963574655.1 Perodicticus potto
TTCATATAGTGATCAAAAGGCCATGAAAGCTATGTTAAATAGTTCAATGAAAATATTTCAGATTGTATATAAAGTCAGCACATTGTGCCCCATGATTGCACCAATGTACACAATTATGATTTAATAAAAATTAAAAAAAAATGGCTGCAGATAACCGCTTTGCCCTTCTCTCTTCCAAGGACACATAGAAGCCAGTATGCATGAGGAATAGACCCTCACCAGACACAGAACCTGCTGAGACCTTGCTTTTGGACCTTCCAGCCTCTAGAACTGTTAGTAATAAATTTCTGTTTTTCATCGTTACTCAATCTATGGTATTCCATGATAGCAGCCTCTGAATAGACTAAGACATCTTTTTTTTATTAAGTCATAAATACATAAATCATGTATACATTAATGCATTTATGGGGTACAATGTGCTGATTTTATATACAATTTGGAATGCTTAAATCAAACTGGTTAACATAGCCTTCACCTCACTTACTTAATTATTATGTTAAGACATTTATACTCTACACTTAATAAATTTGAAATATACCCTTGTAATATGCACCATAGATATGGTACCACTGTTTACCCTCCCTCCATCCAAATTCTCCCTTCCCTTCCCCTGACTCCCCCCTCCTCTTCCCCCTCCTCTTTCATCCTTCATCCTGGGCTATAGTTGTGTTTTATCTTTCATATGAAAGTGTCAGTGATTATAAATTGGTTTCATAATAGTCCTGAGTACATTGGACACTTCTTCTTCCATTCTTGAGATACTTTACTAAGATGAATATGTTCCAGCTCCATCCATGTAAACATGAAAGAGGTAAAGCCTCCATATTTTTTAAGGCTACATAATATTCCATGGTATACATATATCACAATTTTTTAATCCATTCATGGGTCGATGGGCACTTGGGCTTCTTCCATGACTTGGCAATTATAAATTGAGCTGCAATAAACAATCTGGTGTAAATATCTTTATTGTAAAGTGATGTTTGGTCTTTTGGAAAGGAATTTTAGGATTGAACAGCAGTTCTTTTAGATCCCTAAGCGTTTTCCAAACTTCTCTCTAAAGGGAACAAAGGGATTGTAGGATTGAACAGCAGTTCTACTTTTAGATCCCTAAGTGTTTTCCAAACTTCTCTCCAAAAGAAACATATTAGCTTGCATTCCACCAGCAGTGCAGAAGTGTACCCTTTTCTCCACATCCACGCAAACATCTGTAGTTTTGGGATTTTGTTATGTGGGCTACTCTTACTGGAGTTAGATGATATCTTAAAGTGGTTTTGATTTGCATTTCTCTGATGTTTAAAGATGATGAGCATTTTTTTCATGTGTCTAGATCATGTACCTGTCTTTTTCAGAGAAGTTTCTCTTTAAATCTCTTGTCCACAACGAAATGGGATCACATGTTATTTTCTTATTAATAAGTTTGAGTTCCCTATGGATTATGGTTATCAAACCTTTGTCAGAAACATAACCTACAAATATCTTCTCCCATTCTGAGGGTTTTCTGCTTACTTTATTTACTGTATTCTTGGCTGAGCAGAAGCTTTTTAGTTTGATCAGATCCCAGTAACATGTTTTTGGTGTTGCTTCAATTGCCTGGGGAGTCTTCCTCATAAAGTGTTCTCCCAGGCCAATTTCTTCAAGTGTTCCCCCTGCACTGTTTCCAAGAATCTTTATAGTTTCATGTCTTAATTTTAAATCTTTTATTCAGTGAGAGTCAATTTTTTTTAGAGGAGAAAGGTGTGGGTCCAGTTTCAGTCTTCTACAAGTTGCCAGCCAATTCACCCAGCACCATTTGTTAAATAGGGAATCTTTCCCCAAATTTATGTTTTTGATAGGCTAATCAAAGATCAAAAGACAGTAAATAATTGGGTTCATCTCTTGGTTCTCTATTCTGTTCCATACATCTACCTCTCTATTTTTGTGCCAATACCATGTTGTTTTGATCACTATAGATTTATAGTATAGTCTGAAGTCTGATAGTGTGATTCCTCCTGATTTGTTTTATTTATCAGTAATGTCTTGGCTATTCAAGGTTTTGTATGATTCCATATAAAATGTAGTACTATTTTTTTGAGATCTTCAAAGTATCTCAGTGGTATTGCATTAAATTTGTATATTGCTTTGGGTAGTATGGACATTGTAACAATGTTGATTCTTCCTAGCCATGAGTATGGTATGTTTTTCCATTTGTTAACATCTTCAGCTATTTCTTTTCTCAGAGTTTCATAGTACTCTTTATAGAGCTCTTTTACATCCTTTGTTAGATGAATTCCCAAGTATTTCATCTTCTTTGGCTCTACTGTAAAAGGAATAGAGTCCTGGCCTATTTTCTCAGCTTGACTATTATTAGTATATATAAAAGCTTCTGATTTGTGAGTATTGATTTTGTATCCTGAGATGCTATTGTATTCCTTAATCACTTCTGAGAGTTTTATAGTTTAGTCCCTGGGGTTTTCCAGGTATACAATCATACATCTGCAAAATTTGAAGTTTGATCTCCTCTGATCTTATTTGCATACCTTGCTTGCCTTCTCTTGCCTGATTGCGATGGCTAACACTTCCATTACAACGTTAAAAAGCAGGGGAGACAATGGGCAACCTTGCCTGGTTCCTGACCTGAGTGAAAATGTTTTCAATTTTATTCCATTCAAAAAAATTTTGTCTGTGGGTTTGTGGTAGATGGCCTCTATCAGTTTAAGAAATTATCCTTCTAAGCCTATTTGCTTAAGAATTCTGATCATGAAAGGATGCTGTATATTATCAAAAGCTTTTTCCCTATCTATTGAGAGAATCATATGGTCTTTGTTTTTTATTTTGTTTATGTGATATGTTATATTTATAGATTTACATATATTGAACCAACCTAGAGACCCTGGGATAAAACCAACTTGGTCATGGTGTATAATTTGTTCGATATGTTGCTGCATTCTGTTGCTAGGATCTTATTGAATATTTTTGCATCTATATTCATTAAGTATATTAGTCTATAATTTTCTTCCTTGTTGGGTCTTTTCCTAGTTTGGGGATCAGGGTGATATTTGCTTCACAGAATGTTGGGAAGTATTCCTCCTTTTTCATATTTTGGAATATGTTCTGTAATATAGTTACTAGTTCCTCTTTAAAGGTTTGGTAGAATTCTGATATGAAACCATCTGGTCCCAGACTTTTCTTTTTGGGGAGATTTAGTATAGTTGATGCTATTTTAGTACTTGACATAGGTCTATTCAACATTTCCAATTCTTTCTGGTTGATTCTAGGAAAGAATTCCTATAAGGTGAATGTTTGCTCTTTTGGAATGGTCCCACAACTCTCTCAGAGAATGATTCAATTTTGCTGTCCAATTCTCTGCCTCTTTGAGCATTTGGAAGTGTTCAAAAGCTTTGTCTTCAATGTTCAAAATCCTTTCTTCTGCTTGCCCCATTCTGTTACTGAGGGATTCTACTGTATTTCTCAGATCTTTGAGGGCTGCAATTTTCTTGCATCAATGTAAGTAAATCTTTGGAGATTTTGTCTTTGAATTCATTGAATTCTTGAGACAACTTTTGAATTAATCCTTGAATTCCTAATTCCAACTTTACTTTCATTCTGTTAATATTATTTGCCATCCAAATTGTGAATTCGATTTCTGACATCTCAGCCATTTGTTTACGAATGGGATCTTCTTTTGTGTTTCCTTTGTTGTTCCTTGGGGGAATTGATCTACTCTGTTTATTTTTGTTGCCAGAGTTTTTCCACTGATTCTGACCCATGATTATTTTTCACCATTTGGCTAGAGAAGCTGGTAAGGTGAAAATGGATTGAGAGCTCCTAAAGTTGTAATTGATCAGCCCTTTACCAAAGATCTGGGACTGGTGAATGCATCTTTTCCTTATAGCTTTACAAAGGTCCCATTCAGTACTACAGCCTGAGACTCTGGGGACCTGTTTGATGTGATGAGGCTAGGTGACTCTGTCTTGTCTTCAACTAGTCTCTGTCCAATCCTAGTGAATCAGTGGCTTTGGGCTGAAATCTCAGCTGTGGAGGAATACAAGCAACTAAGACACCTCACTCCCCATGGGCAACAAATGGAAGAGGAGAATCAGACCTTTCCAATACAACACAACCAGGGTACAACCTTGGAGAGTCCCCAGGTGATTGGCCCATGTCAAAAGTTCCAAACCAATTGTCCTGGTCAGCACAAATGCAGAACAAGTGGGAGAGTTCAAAAGGTCTCCAGCAACTAGAAGACAGAGGTCCACTGGCAGCTCAAGTGTGGCTTGCTCTGGTGTTCTGTGGAGTCAGAAAGGCATGCCCAGCCAAAGAGTTAGTCTAGGGGGGCTGGTGACCTCTTCCCCACCTTGCACCTCCTTCACACCTAGTGACTGGTAACCCTGCAGGACTGTGGCCCAGTTTCCTCCAATAAGGAAATGCTCCAGGAATTTGCACCTGCCAGAGTCAAAGGGGAGTCACTGCCTCCTCCTCCAGGCTGCCACACTCTACCACAAGCCGGCAGGGGGAGCTGAAGCCTGACTACTTCAGGTGCTCAATGGAAACTGGGGAGTATTCCACCTTAGCTTTTTCCAAACCAGAGGTTAACAAAGCAGCAAATGTTTTTCTCCTTCAGAGACTGTGCATCTGCCCCAGCCACACTGCTTCTCTGGTACCCCTGCAGGGCAAGGTCTGGCTCCCTCTGGCAGTCCACAGAATTGGGGGAGTGTCTCTCCAAAATTTGACTCCAGCAGGATCATTCTACTATCACTGATGCCGCATGGCTGGGGGTGCCTCCATGTGGGTTCCTGAGTCTCTGCATGTGTTCCCAAGCCTCCACCTGCTGTGTTTTCCCAAGCCTCCACCTGCTGCTGATTTGTACTTTTGCAGAGCCAGGGTGGACTCTTGTCTCATCCCAGGAGAGAGTCACTAGAGGCTGGGACCCTCTCCACTGTGCCTTTCTTCACTGCTACTGGATTCACTGTTTCAGCACAGCTGTGCTGGTGCAGCCCACACAATGCCCAGTCCTAGCAAAGGACCATGAACATTCCAATCTCTACAGGGGTTGGACTTCTTGACCACCAGGCAAGGGGGAAGGGTGGACTGCAAGTTCAAAATGGCAGGGAAAATATATGCTCAACTTTCATGCCAGGCAGAAAAATGCCCAGGCTCACAGCAGGGACTCTCTGGAGAAGGAGTTCCAGCCTCTAGAGATTCTCTCATGGGATGAGACAAGACCTCTTGTCAGTTCACCACTCGCTTGTAGAGATGCCATCGCAAGCCACTCTCTTGGGGGAGGAGATGGACACTTGTCCTCTTTAGGATGGGTTTTGTACCTGAAATTTGCTTCCTTGGAGTCACAGCTTGCCTCAGCAGAGATGATGTGCAGTTATCAATCTTCTTTCTCAGCTCAGGTCCCAACCTTCAGTTTTATTGGGTTCTTTCTGGCCATTATCTCTCTGTCTGGATGGGAGCTTCTGTTGAAAGGTAGCTCCAGTCAGCCATCTTCCCTCTCCCCCCTAAACTAAGACATCTTATACATCAGTCAAGATCACCCCTCAGTCCAACCAACCTAATATCTGATTCTTCAGGACATTGTTCTCTGCTCCTTTGGACAGGCCAAAACCATGGGGTACCAAGTGTTCAGCCTTTGACTTCCTATTCACCACCTAGCACCTGGGCCAAGGTTCTAAATTTCAAAAAGCAGGAAGAATGACTGGTGTGCCATAAGACCCAGTCATGACCTCCCTCTCTCTTCCCATTGCCTTAGTGATATTCAGCACTCACAGACATTCATAGTTCAGATGGGCCAATCCTGCCCTTTCTCACAAAATTGATCCTCAATTTGGCCATTTACTCTCCATTTATTCAAAGTCAACCCTCCCATCTGGCAACTGCTCTCATCAGTAGCATTGTGTGGCTAAGCCTCCTCCTGCTCCAGGTTCCCCTGAGGAAGAAAATGTTCAAAATCACTTTGCCAAGACTATTGAGGAAAATGCCAAACGCCTAATCAAAAGTACAATAAGCACTAAGCCACATTATAACTTTCATCCTGTTGTTGAAAAAAGTTAGATTAGTTTGACAAGATTAGTTCTTTTAAGAGTCATTTTGATTTTCCCCCACTATCCTGTAATCCCTCTTAGACTTTGAAAATTAATCCTCCTATTATTCTTATATTTCTAGATATAAATGTGTGCTGCCTGGTTTATGGCATCTGGTATCATGGGCCCCTCGGCAAGCCTCTCAGAGTTTTCAGAGGGTTTTGTTTCAGTTAATTCCTTAAGCATCCCAGGATTCAAGGCATTGTATCTTCTAATTTATTTTATTAATCCTGAGTGTATCTTAAAAGAAAGGAATAGAAATTAATGAAAATAAATTAGCATTTTTGATTACAAAAGATACCTTCAAGGGCACTCTCATTTCTTGAAAGTGATCTTGCAGTTTATTGAAATGCTGGAGCAGGAAAACAGCAGAATGGCCTAGATTCCCTCATAAGCAGATAGTGTCCTTTTAGATGGGGCCACATTAACCAGGGAATGCAGGTGTTTGAGCCAGAGATAGTCCAGCTGTTAGAAATTCATGTTGGGTTTTGTGTACAAGTTGGCAAGCATCCAGACAACAAGCCAAACAGCAGCTTAATTCTAAACATCCCTGTCTTACTGCAGTGCTTCCACCCTAGACCAAATCAATATAGCCTATCACCTGGACCATTAAAATAATCTCCTAACTAGTCTCACTGCTTCAACCCTTAGTCCTTCCTACAAACCACACCACCACACAGATCAGATCATGTTACTCTCCTGTTTAAAATCTTTAGGAGGAATTCCCATTAGAGTTAGGGGGAAAAAAAGTATTTTACATAGAGTATAAAGCTATGTATAAAGATCTGACTCCTGCCTACTCCAGTCTTCCCTGGTACAGTCACTTCTGCTATAATGCAACATATACATTCCCCTGAAAATCATTGCACTTTTCAAGATCATGTAATAAAAACCACAGAGCTTATGTGCTAGGAGAGAACATTCAAAATCTTCATCACCGGCACATTAATTTTAAACAAGGTAAGGATCAGGCATGATGGCTGGTTCCTATAATTCCCCCAGCACTTCGGAAGACTGACACAGAAGAATTTTTTGAGCCAGGAGTTGGAGGTTATAGGGAGCTATGTAAAATCATACCACTGTACTCCAATCTGGATGACAAAGTGAGACCTTATATCTCTAATTTAAAAAAAAAAAAAAACTAGGAATGTAGTAAAAATGGTGGCATAGTTTTATACATCTTAAACGGTTGGGAAATGCAAAGATGCTACAATAAATATGATACTTGATTTGAAGTTTGCTTGTGGAACTGGGTAGAGAAGAGTTGAAGTTTGTGAATTGTCAAGTGGGTGAAAAGACGATCATCTGAAATCAGAAGGGAAGTTGTAAAACCAGACAGGTGAATTGGTGCAACTCACACATGAAGTGAACCGAGGTAGCTGGTGGATATGCACTTTGCATATTCCTACCCCACTCAGTTCACCGGATTCAATTTTCTACCTTCAACCAATGTTCCTCTCAGACAAAATCACACACAAGCAAATACGAAACCCACATTATGCTCAAATTATTCCTTATCAATCCTGTTGGAACAAGTTTGCATTTGGTAAGCAAGCTTTGTGGCAGAGCCTACTGATCCTCTTGGCACACTGTCATTACCATCCTCTGTTCAGCATCTCCGAACCTCCTCCCCAAGGCCTTAGTGTTTGCTCTTCCCTCTCCCAGATCGTTCTTACCCTGTTCTTCATGGGACTGCCTTCATCTCAAGCTGGTTTCAGTGCCACCTCTTCAAAGAGTCCTATCCCCAGCTCACTCTAAGGCAGGCTACTTCTCCCACTGCTTTCCATTTCAATTTTGTTTTATTTCCTTAGAGATTCCATTAGAAGAGGTAAATAGTTAATTTATCTTTGTTATTATCTCTCTTCCACTAGAAAGTTAGTTCTGTGAGAGCAAAAACCATGTCTCTCCTGACACTTTTTCATTTCCAGGCCCTTGCAGGTATGATGCTCAGTATCAAGACAAAATTAGGCACTCGAACTCATCTTCTGAATGAATTTTAAGAATGAGTGAATAATTATATGTAGGCAAATACCAAAGCTATCCAGCAGGCTCTCTCAGAATGGCCTTATTAATGCTGTTGTGATACTCACTCTGTTAAACCCCTTAACAGTTTAGCTCTTGTTCAGATTTAATGCTCTCGTTAAAAAGAGCTTAAAAGGAAACAGTACAAAATTAAGTTTTTAAAAAGAAAATATGAGAAGGACTTCAAAGAATAGATTATTAGAATCACATAACACTAAAATAACAACAGAAAAAAAATTGGACTGTCAAAATGACAGATGATTTATTCTTACTCTTTACAAAACCACTCTGATCCCAATGATGGTAGCAGAAAAGATTCATATTTGGCAAGTGATTAAACAGAGATTCAGGATTTGGTGAGGCCCTTTTCACAACTCTGTGCCTAATTTTGATATCTATTTTTGAAAGGAATCTGAAGGAGTTTTAAAGGATCTACAAAGGCTCACACTAAGATAATTAAATACCATACAGACCAGATAAAAGCTAAAAGTTAACCATCTCTTTCCACTTCCTTCACAGAAAAAAAAAAAAAATAGTGACTGAGATGTCTGAATGTCCCTTAATATCCAGTGTTCGCTTCTACTGTATCAGCAGGATACTAATGTTTGACTAGAGAACGTGTGACTGGAATGAGGGCTCCGTTCTCAGCCTCCCTGTATCTTCGTGTGATCGCATGATCATGGAGCTATATTCTGGCTAATGAGATCTAAGGAGCTAATTCTGGCTAATAGCTTGAGAGCTTTCATCAACCTCCCTCAAGAGAAAGCCTGTTTCTCACTCATTGCCCCTTCTCCTTTCCTCCCTTCATCTTGGAATACAGGTGTGGCAGCTGAGTTAAGGTGCCGCATTGGACCATGGGATGACCTTGGGAACACAGGTCATGGCCAGTAAAGCCACAAGACAGAAACAGCCTGGGTCTTGGCAGACTTTTTGGAACCAGGCCAGCACAACAGCCATGAACTATCTCCCCACAGCACTTCAACATGAGGAGGAAAAATATCTGTCTTAAGTAAATCTTATTTTAGATTTTAACTTTAACTAAGAAATTGTGTAGGTAAATGTGCCCCCTTCCCATTTTTCATTTTACTGATGAGGTAAGAAAAGCACTTGCCATGTTTCAAGGGTGCTTTTGAAAGTCAGGCTACCTGGGAATAGACAGACGGTAAGGGTGAGAAAAGAAGCTGATTGCTCTGTCTAACCAAGTATTAGGAATTTGGAGATTTATAAGGAGATTCTCAGGGCGGATGGTGGAAACATGGAGAGAGATGGCAGAGGGCTAGTAACTGACAGTGAAGCCCAGTAAAAACTTCCCTGCAATGGGTATTTCAGGGAGGACAATGACTCTAACATTGCTCTCCTTCTCAATCTGTAAGTGCCCCCCACTCTTCCTAAAACTTCAATAATAATTTTCTCTTGTGTAATAAACTCATATTAGTAATGTTTGGTTAGATGAAAGAAGAGGAAAGATCGGGCTGTGTAGGTCAGGTGTTAGCTTCGAGAGCTGAAAGTTAAGGTTACTGCTTCACAAAAACTTGCCTAAACATTGCTCTGTGTGGAAAGACTCAGAAGAGAGTAAGTGTCCCTGCTATAAGGGGCTCACTAGTACAGGAAGGTTGACATGAGGCTCTGGAAGACTTAGAAACATTGAGGCTGACGACCTCTGAGTTACATATCAAATGTCCTCCACTGGTCTGCATAATCATTCCTACTTATCCTTCAAAATTGTGCTCTGATGTCACTGTTATTGCCAGATCTTCTCTGATCCTCCTGGAGAGGATTAATCAGCCCCTCTTCCACAGTAACACAGTATCTGGGACACTTAGCTCTTGTTGCACTTTTCCCACTGTGAGCTATTTGAGAACATGATATATTTGTCTTATCTCTAGTGCCTAACACATAGTACCAAAAAAGCTTTAGAGAATTGAATTGAATTATGAGTTTTATAATAAAACCACTCACAGGAGAAAGACCTTAAAGGCAAACTTAGTAAGTCTTTATTTTGCATAGAAAGAAATCAGGAACCAGAGAGACCAACTGAATTTCCTAAAATCACACAGCTTGAAGGGGAGACGTGAGGTTTAGAACCCAGGTGTCTAGACCTCAATTCACCTGCTATTGCCACCTTGTTACGTTCACTGACATTAGGGCAAAACATTTCAGGAAACCCTGGGGGGACACTCAATGTTTGGGCTCTCTCCCAAATCGAGTGCTATTTTGTTGCATGTCAAACAAAGCCACTTTTATTTGCTCCTACTTTGGGGAAAGGAAAGTTTGAGAGTTGTGCCTGTTTTTAAGATTCTTCATAAATGCCAAATATGAATAATAAAGAGACTCAGCAACGCACAGATAGGTGTGTACATTCATCGGCCCTCCTGGGGCTCATAAATTGCAGAGAAAAGTACATTTTTCAAACTATGGATCCTCATATGGCCCTGCCCCACCCAAAAAGAAAAAAACCTACAGAAAACCAATAAAACAGAAGAATTTGAGTAGAACATAAGGCTGAGCTACACACACATTTGTATGATTTTCAGACTGTACACAAAGCAAAGCTCTATAGCTGTTCTCCAATCTCTTCATATTCTCCACAACATCCTATTTTATCTCCCTTATTTTGTTATCTTTCCAAAATCCACTCAATCATTTATTGGCTCGTCGGTGCTCTGGTGCGTTTCCTCCCTGCTTTACTATCTCTCTCTTTCACTGATAAACACCTCGCACCTGGGAAACAGATGCCTCTAATTAGTATTAAAACCTGAAGTTGATGCCCGCCTTTGAAGTTCTGTAGGATGCATTTTCGTGAATAATAATATTCTCGATTCAGCACCATTCCAACTTAATCAAAAGTCAGTTGAGTGGAAATTCTCTTGTAGACACCCTTTCTCCCCTCATCCCAAGCATGCTTGTTAAATAAAGTCAAAGAACTGGACTCTGCACTTCCAAAGTCTCTTTGACAAACCACACTTCCCAGAGCTGATGTTGTCAACTTCACAAAATGTTAGGAAAATTGAAGCTTTGGAAAGAACCCGAAGTTGACAATGGAAAGATCTGAGTAGCAGCTGTTCTAATATTTTCTAAATGAGTATGTTTTCCCTGAATTACTTGAGAATTATTTCTATTAGATGTTATGTGTTGCTATAAGGACAATCTATCCGAAAGTCAGCATAAAAAGCTAAACAGTAAGAACTCTGAGAGACCTTAGCTGAGAGAAAGTTTCTCCAAGGAGTAATATGGTGCCCGTGCCTCTGCCCAAGGCAAAAGCCTTATGTTGGTGAAATACAACCTAGAAATCTTTTTCTAGTCCAAACTTTTTTTTAAAAAAACCTACCTTAATACTATGACTCTATGTAACAAAAACAGAAAGATAAATAAGAAAATTGCAACATCACATAGATGAAAAGAAAAACTGTGTCTGGAGAAATAATGACATTTTTGAAGCTAGCCATTCTGCAGTGTCTTTGAAGGCAAGAAAACAAAATTAAAAACTGGGTAGCTCCTGTGAATCAGTGGGTAGGGTGCCGGCCACATATACCAAGGGTGGCAGGTTTGAACCCGGCCCTGAGCAGTTAAAACAGCAGTGGCAACTGCAACAAAAATAGCCGAGCATTGTGGCAGGTGCCTGTAGTCTCAGCAACTCAGGAGGCTGAGGCAAGAGAATTGCTTAAGCCCAAAGTTGGAAGTTGCTGTGAGTTGTGACACCATAGCACTCTACCGAGGGTGACAAAGTAAGACGAGAAAAAAAAAAATTTAAACTGGGTGCAGAGAAATCCTATATAAATAGAAAGAGTTAACTGGGCCTATAGGAAAAATTGAAAAAAACCTCCACTTAAAACATGAACTGGGAGGTGTAATTATGCAATTATTATACATATTCTATGCAATTAATACCAAGTCTCCTGAGTAATCTCTCAAATGTGGTTAGACCACTACTAAAAAAATAAAAAAGAAACAGCGGAGAACACAGAAGAAGAGGATCAATAAATAGAAACAAAAAGTATATTAAGCACGTGACAGAAACAATTCTCTTAGCCATCTATGTTAAGAAGGTTCCCACTTGGGGGGTGTAGCAGCTTTGGAAAATTTAGGTATTCCTATGACAGGATATGTGTCTTTGTACCCTATCTGTGTTAGTTAAGGTAAGCTACTTATGCTATTATAATTAATTATCCCAAATTTTGCAACAAAGTTTATTTCTTGTTGATGCTATCTGTTCATTATAGGTTGGCCAGAGGCTACTCCCAGTCTCAAGCCTGGTGGGAGTCACATCCGAGAAAAAAAAGGACACAGCAAGCCTCGCTCTGCCAGCTCATAAAGCTGCTGCTTGGAAGTCGCATGTATCACTCATTGCGATGGCCCAGACAAGTCACATAGCCATACCCATGTTCAACAGGGTGGGAATGTATGAGCAGCAACTTCCAGCCAAGAATTCTGAAACATATCATATATTCTCCCACAGTATGCTCAAGCTAACAAATTGTATAACAAATTGTATAATTTTGATACTATGATGCCAAAGTGTTTCTGGGATAAAGTTATCTTTATAAAATGTCAAATAAAATACGTCCAGAAGTTATTATAAATAGCTATTTAAATAGTATGCTTATAGCCAGTATTTTGGTGTTTTGTGGTTAGCAGTATCCCTTACAGAATAATGTCTTAAATTTGAACTCTGAGTATATTCATAATTAAGTATTCAGGTTGTCTGCTAAGGTCCATAAAGGAGAAAAACAATAATCAATTTTTGTATTGTTTGTCTATCCCCAAACCTAATATTAAAGAAAAAGTTTGAATGAGGTTGGGTTGGAAAGCTGCATGTGCGAATTTTGCTTATTTTCCACTTCCCGCCAAGGAACCAGATCTTCAAACACTACTCTGCACCAATGCCTTTAATAAGAACAAAGGCCTTCTTAACCCCAATACTTAATTTTAGAATAGAAAGTGTAAATTTGACAGCAGAAACATCAGTCAGGAATTTACTAATTATTCTTCCATGATGTGAGCTTTAATTTGCTTGGTAAAGATAATGAAATGTATGCCCCTTATATAGTTATATCTAATCAGAAATGCTGTGTGCACATTCCCCATCCTCCTACACCAAAGGATAGAATGTGCTGTGGATCTGTTTACCTACCGCTGAGAGGAAGCAACAGCACTCAGACAAGGATTTTCAGTAAATGACTTCAAGTTAAAGTTCTCAAAAACAACATTTATCATGTCATTTCAGCATGATACTGCCTCAAGGCAGAAGAAAGAAACAACAGTTTTCTTAATGTCCCTTTTATCCTTGTAATTCAATTTTCTACTCACCTTTTCTACTACCCAGCAGCGTCTCTTCTTCTAAACCACTGAAATTACTACAATGACGACATGTAAAAATTCAGAGATCTGAGGCCTGCTCCTTCTTCCCAAAAGTCCACAAAATATTCTTGAACATTACACAAGTTTTATAAACTCTAAACTGCAATCACAGATCATATTTCTAGCTATAGGCATTGACTAAAGAAGGGGTGAGTAAGTGATTTGGCTGATTGACCAACTAATGAAAGGAGGAAATAAACTGGCCTGTATGTCCTAAGTATCCTCCCAACAACAATGCATATCTAGGTCTTGAAGTAGGAGAAAGAAGTGTCAGAAAGGTTCTTTACCATCTCCTCCTCTCTCCTGAGCATCTTCTTCGTTTATCTTTTGGTCCTTCCCAACCCCAGATACTCTTGGCATCTTGTTCCATGCCTGCCCTTGACCTTGGTGCTGATCATGCTTCATCATCTGTCCAAGCCTCATCCTCAGCACTCCTGCAAGTCTCCATCAGAAAGGGCATTTGAACAGTAATAAATGGGTACGCCTGAGATTGGAGGTAATAAAAACCTACCTGCTAGGTTTCTGCTATAGTTGAGTTAAGACAAGTTCAAGAGAGGACCAGAATCAACTTTAGGACCTGTGTGAAAGTGGTATAATCACTCAGAGTTGACCTGCCCCTCCAGATCCCTGTTGTAAGTTGCTTCTCAGAATGACTGAGCAATTTGACTTAAATTCTTCTCACACATAAAATTTTGGCTCAAATGACAGCCCTCCTCTGAAACCTTCCTTCTTCCCTTACCTTACCCTAGGCAATATTAATTATCCCTTTTTCTATAATTTTAAAGTACTTAATTAACAAATTTATTGTGGCATTTTTCATGTTATGTTATATTCTATTCTCTGTAAGGGAATAATCTCTCAAGGGCAAGATGAAATCTTATTCATCTTTATATCCATGTCACCAAACAAAGCATGGACATGTAGTAGGTGCTCAAGAAATGTTACTAACTGAACCGAAATTTAATTGAGGGTCAACACTGTAGACAGCAGAAGCTACCTACAGAGAGGTAATATGGGATACAATAATAAAAGCATAGGCTTTAGCAGAAGAGAAACCCAAGGTAAAATCCCAACTCTGCCCCTTACTAGCTATGCACACTTAGAGAGTGTTACATAATTGTCCAAAAACTGTTCTCCCCTGTAAAACAAAGACTATTATCTCCACTTCACTAGATTATAGCATAAATTAAGAAGCAGGTACAATGTGTGGTACATGATGAGTTGCATGAATACAGGGCTTACTGGACCCAGATGCTCTTAGATGCATTTTACTTATACTGTGCACCCATACCCTAGCTTCTGTGTGGTCCAGTCCTAGTTGTTGATACCTATAGTCTCTCTCAGAAGACCTCTGTTGGGTTACTGGAGCTGAATTGGCCTAAGCACAGAGATTACAGAGATTTAAGCCTCATGGAGGTGGCTGTAGATGCTGCCTGACTGGATAAAAGTCTAAGAGCCTAGCTCCCCTTGCTAGGGAGTGAGACGAACTCTGAAGTGGAATGTGTTCTCAAGCTCCCCCTAGTCTTCCCCTACTCTCTTTCTGACTTCTGGGATTGATAACTAAATAAAATATTTGACATGAATCCTGTGTTAGGGTCTGCTTCTGGAAACATGACCTAGGATGGAAGCACTCTCCAAACAGTAAGTACTGTTACAACCCAAAGTGACCAGGAAGAAATATAAAAAATTGTCAGCCCTAAAATTATCTCCCTGTTGTTACCCCCAACCTCATTTTTCTGTCTTGCCCACAAAACTCTTTACCCCCTAAACATGTTTGTTCTAGGTGCTGTGATTTGAATCCTCTAAACTTTAGGTTGGAATTTGATGCCCGATGCTGGATATAGGCCTCACGGCAGGTGTTTGGGCAATGGAGGTGAATCCCTCATGAATAAATTAATGCCCTCCTTGTTCATGGGTGTGAGTTTTTACTTTTTTGTTCTCAGGAGAACTGATTGTTAAAAAGAATCTGGCCCACTGGCACTCATAGCAAGTACAAAAATAAATAAACGGGACCAGATCAAGCTAAAAAGTTTCTTACACAGCTACGGGCACAATCAACAAAGTAAAGGGACAAACTTCAGAATGGGAGAAGACATTTAATTGTTATGAACCTGACAAAGGGCTAATAATCAGAATTTACAAAAAACTCAAGAAAATCAACAAATGGAAATCGCCCCATTAAAAACTGGATAAGAGACATGAACAGAAAGTTTTCTCATGAGAACAAATGGCCAACAAACACATGAAAAACTGCTCATCATCCCTAATTATCAGAGAAATGCAAATCAAAACCACACTGAGATATCACCTAACCTCAGTGAGAATGGCCCACATCAAAAGGTCCCAAAGCAACAGATGCTGGCGTGGGTGCAGAGAGAAGCAATATTCATGCACTATTGGTGGGACTGCAAACTAGTATAGCCTCTATGGAATGAAGTATAGAGATTCCTCAAAGAACTAAAAGTAGACCTCTCATTTGATCTGCAATCCCATTACTAGGTATCTACCCCAAATTACCATAAGGACAATTGCAACTCGAATGCTCACAGCAACACAATTCACAATTGCAAAGATGTGGAAACAACCTAAGTGCCCTTCAACAGATGAGGATAAATAAATTAAGGTATTTGAAAAGCATGGAATACCATTCAGCCATTAAAAAAGGTAGAAATTTTGTATCTTTTGGAACAACCTGGACATATTTGGAGAACATTTTTTTTTCTATGTGCAATACATTTTATTTTAGACCAACAACTATCTAATGTATATTGCTTCAACACCCAGAAAAAATAAGGTATGGTACATAATTTACAATATTTCCTGAGGTTTTATTTTTCATTAATAGAATTGCATCATTCTTATTTTATGCTTCCCATAAATTGACTAGTTAATATTTTAGTTTGACATACATTTTTTTATTTATTTTTTATTAAGTCCTTTGTACATAGATCATACATACATTTACGCCATTATGGGATTTGTTGTGTTGATTATTTGTACAAATTGGAGTGCTTACATGCTACTAATCAACATAGCTTTCACCTCATTTACCCAATTATAGCATTAAGACATTTATGTTCTACACCTGATAGATCCAAAGTATACTTGCAATATGCTCCATAGGCGTGGTCCCCCACTAACCCTCCCTCGATCAACTCACCCTCCTCCTTTCCCCTCTCTCTCCCCTTCTGTCCTTCACCCTAGGCTATAGTTGTGTTTCATTTTTCATATGCAAGTATGAGTGATTATAAGTTGGTTTCACAGTAGTACTGAGTACATTGGATTTTTTTTCCATTCCTGAGATACTTTACTGAGTAGAATGTTTTCCAGCTCCATCCATGTACACACAAAAGAGGTAAAGTCTCCATCTTTTTTTAATGCTGCATAGTATTTTGTGGCATACATATACCACATATTAATCCATTCATGGATCAATGGGTACTTAGGCTTCTTCCATGACTTGGCAATTATGAATTGAGCTGCAAAAAATAATCTGGTGCAAATATCTTTATTGTCAAGTGATTTTTGGTCCTTTGGATATACGCCTAGAAGAGAAACTACAGGATCAAATGGAAGATCTATATTTAGATTCCTGAGTGTTCTCCAAACTTCCTTCCAAAAGGAACGTACTAGCTTGCATTCGCACCAGCAGTGCTCCCAGAAGTGGTCCCTTTTCTCCACATCTATGCCAACATCTATAGGATTTTGTGATGTGGGCTACTCTTACTGGAGTTAGATGGTATCTCAGAGTGGTTTTGGTTTGCATTTCTCTGATGATTAAAGATGATGAGCATTTTTTCATGTGTCTGTAAATCATGCGCCTGTCTTCTTCAGAGAAGCTTCTGTTCATGTCTCTTGCCCACAGTGAAATTGGATGACTTGTTTTTTTCTTAGTAATAAGTTTGAGTTCTCTGTGGATTCTGGTTATTAGACCTTTATCAGACATATAACTTGCGAAAATCCTCTCCCATTCTGAGGGCTGTCTATTTGCGTTACTTACTGTGTTCTTGGCAGTGCAGAAGGTTTTTAATTTGATCAGGTCCCAGTAGTGTATTTTGGATGTTGCTTCAACTACCTGGGGTATCCTCCTCATAAAGTATTCTCCCAGGCTAATTTTTTCAAGTGTTTTCCCCTACACTCTATCTAAGAATTTTTATAATTTCATGTCTTAAGTTCAAATCCTTTAACCAGTGAGAGTCAATTTTTGTTAGAGGAGAAAGGTGTGGGTCTAGTTTCAGTCTTTTACAGGTCACCAGCCAGTTCATCCAGCACCATTTATTGAATATGAAATCTTTCCCCCAATTTATATTTTTAATAGGCTTATCAAAAATCAAATGACGATAAGTGTCTGGGTTCACCTCTGGGTCTTCAATTCTGTTCCATACATCTACCTCTCTATTTTTGTTCCAGTACCATGCTGTTTTGATCACTATTGATTTATAGTATAGTCTGAAGTCTGGAAGTGTGATTCCTCCCGATTTGTTCTTATTTCTAAGTAATGTCTTGGCTATTCGAGGTTTTCTCTGTTTCCATATAAAGTAAAGTACTAATTTTTCTAGGTCTTTAAAGTATGACAGAGGTGCTTTAATAGGGATCACATTAAATCTGTAGATTGCTTTATGTAATATAGACATTTTAACAAC
>CAUYRH010057639.1:0-33751 GCA_963574655.1 Perodicticus potto
GAATCTCATCATGAGTGGAAAAGATATATCACAGCTGAAGGGGGATCAGAGGGTCTTTTTTCCCTCGGGGATGCCTGTGTTTGGACCACGACCTGTCACATGAGGTCAAGTGTGGAATTTTCCACTTGTGGCTTCATGTCAGTGCTCAAAAAGTTTGATTTTGGAACATTTGAGACTTGGGATTTCTAGGCCGGATGTGGTGGCTCACACCTGTTATAATCTTAGCACCATGGAAGGCTGAGGAGGGTGGGTAGCTTGAGCTCAGGAGTTCAAGACCAGCCTGAGCAAAAATGAGACCCCATCTCTACTAAAAATCAAAAAACTGAGGCAAGAGGATCACTTGAGCCCAAGAGTTGGAGGTTGCTGTGAGCTATGATGCCACAGCACTCTACTAGGGGCAACAGCTTGAGACTCTGTCTCAAAAAAACAAAAAAGATATGGGATTTCTAGATTAGGGATGCTCAACCTATAGTTAGAACTATTTCGGCCTCAGTTTTCCTCATCTTTAAAATGGGTAACTATATTTCATAATGTTGTAAAAGTTAAAAAAGGTAATTATGCTAAGCACATGGTAGACCTGAAATAAACTGTTCCTCTTATTATTAATATAAACATACTAAGGAGTAGGGCACTGGCTCCATATACCAGAGGTGGTGGGTTCAAACCCGGCCCCGGCCAAAAACTGCAAAAAAAAAAGAATATAAACATACTATATCCAGGCAATATCCCTTAAAGCATTAGAAATGGTATATAATCAAGGGTCATCCTATAGGAACACAGGTGACTTACAGAATAGCCTGAGGAAAAAAAGACTTCAACAACCCCAGACAGTGATAGGGCCTCCAGGTTTACACTGAGTCCTCAGCAGCAGGACCAAGAATGGGGGATCAGGACGCATATTCCAGGCTGTAGCTGGCCTTGAATTAGCCAGTTCCTTTAACAGGAACAAACAGAAAAAAGAGAACATACTTGACTTTGGTAGAGAAGAAACCAAGCCTCTTCTGCTACCGTAATTCCATTCTCTAATCCCCGTAAGGGAGGTAGAAGCCCCAGCTCTTCTTGTCCCATCCAGAGGGACAAGAGAGCACTCCTGGGAAGCTGGGCTGATGGAGGCAAAAGAAGAAGGCCCCTACTTTGACCCTCCTCCACCAGTACCCACTAGCCAGGTCAGAGATGCTTCAAAACTCGGATAAAGGGACAACCGAATACAACACATGGTCCTGGATTTTCTTTTGCTATAAAGCATGTTATTGGCACAATTGACAAAATTGTACTAAGGTCTATAGGTTTCAGAAATGTATGTTAATGAGGCCCAGAGAAGGGAAGGATGTGTTAACATCCAGCAAGTTAAGTAAGCATCGGAAATAAGAATAAAAACAAGGCTTGAGGGCGGCGCCTGTGGCTCATTGAGTAGGGCGCCAGCCCCATATACCGAAGGTGGTAGGTTTAAACCCGGCCTCAGTGAACTGCAAAACAGAAAAATAGCCAGGCGTTGTGGTGGGCGCCTGTGGTCCCAGCTACTCGGGAGTCTGAAGCAAGAGAATCGCCTAAGCCCAGGAGTTGGAGGTTGCTGTGAGCTGTGTGACACCAAGGCACTCTACTGAGGGCGATAAAGTGAGACTCTATCTCTACAAAAAAAAAAAACAACTCTTGAATACCCTAATACTCATTCCAAAAACTAAGACTAATATTTGTAAAGACTCAGGGATTCCCTAGTGGAGGTGCCCTAAAGAATGTGCTTCAGGGTCTTAAGGCTGTTCTCCATGGCTCGGTGCCCTAGAACAGTGGTTATGGCGCCAGCCATATGCACCGAGGCTGGCAGTTCAAACCCAGTCCTGGCCTGCTAACCAACAAATGCAACAAAAAAATAGCCAGGTGTTGTGGTGGGCACCTGTAGTCCCAGCTACTTGAGAGGTTAAGGCCAAGAGTTTGAGGTTGCTGTGAGCTGTGAAGCCACTGCACTCTACCGAGGGTGACATAGTGAGAGTCTATCTAAAAAAAAAAAAAAAAAAAAAAAAGACTGTTCTCCAGGAAGCCAACTTGTAAGCAAGGGCAGCATTGTTGAGCACAAGACCTTCCCAGGGATGGCTTTCAGCATGCCAATGTCTCCTATGCATGCTTTTTAAGGAGATAAAATCCTTGCTCATCTAAAAATCCTGGCCAAAGCTCAGAGACAAAATCTTTGCCCTCAAAGACCTGTCAGTTAACTAGAAATACAGTTAACTAGAAAAGGTACAAGAAGAACCACAGTGGTTGATGTTAAGGGCTAAGTGGGTGACCAGACCATCACAGCAGCAGAGCTGGTCAGCCCATGGGCTTAGGTGAGATCCACTGTCAGAATCCTGATGTGAAGTTTCTCCCTCCTAGCCACAGGTCCTTCAGTAAGTCTCTAGGTTCTAAATCTTTAGTCTCCCAGCAGCAACAGCATCAAGGAAGGGGCCAGCACTATAGGTTTTGTTTTGTTTTGTTTGTTTGTTTGTTTTGAGACAGAATCTCACCGTTGCCTAGGCTAGAGTGCCACAGCCTCAGCCTAGCTCAGAGGAACTTCCAATTCCTGGGCTCAAGTAATCCTCCTGCCTCAGCCTCCTGAGTAGCTGGGAATATAGGTGCCTACCACAATGCCTGGCTAATTTTTCTATTTTTAGTAGAAACAGGGTCTCGCTTTTGCTCAGGCTGGTCTCAAACTCCTGACCTCAAGCAGCCTCCCAGAGTGCTAGAATTACAGGCAGGAGCCACTGCTCCTGGCCAGCACCATAGATTAAAGCCTCTCTGTCCTTGGTAGGGCTCTCAGAGATGGGAAGTTGCAGTAACTGCATCAGGGAAGGTTTGGCAGGTTGGGGAAGAGGGCACCAGACACAGGAATCCTTCTTCCATGAAAGACAACAAGAGCTATGCAGCATAGAAGCTACACAGAACACATCTTGCCTTGTGGCCTCAAAAACTGGTCATAGGGCTCGGCGCCTGTGGCTCAATGGGCTAAGGCGCCAGCCACGTACACCTGAGCTGGGTTTGAATCCAGCCCAGGCCTGCCAAACAACAATGACGGCTGCAACCAAAAAATGGCCAGGCATTGTGGCAGGCGCCTGTGGTCCCAGTTACTTGGGAAGCAGAGGCAGGAGACTCGCTTGAGCCCAGGAATTGGAGGTTGCTGTGAGCTGTGATGCCACAGCACTCTGACAGGGTGACAGCTTGAGGCTCTGTCTCAAAAAAAAAAAAAAAAAAAAAAAAGAATTTTGCATTGTATGTACAAGACAGTAAAGATTTTAATATCTTAACTAGATGGATCCTCATTTGACTTAAAGAATAAAGGTGGAAAAAAGATTAAAATGTTTTATAAGATTCAACTCGCAATAAGCCAGGTATCATTCCAAAGAGATGAAAAGCTGCCAATTTAAAGAACACATCTCCTGCAACTTTATTGGACACCCGAGTAGAGGAGCAAAGATGGTTCTGCCTTGTACAAGAGAAAAGACTAGAACACAAGTTACCAAGTAAAGGAAGATGGTGAGATTATGGCAGAAAGAGTTCCAAGAAAGTAAATGTGTTGGGTATAAGAACTGCTTAATAAGATATCCTTATGGTTTTCTGTAAATGGAACATTTGATATTGTTAACACCATCTCATGAAGAATCACAATCACACATCACTTTGAACAATTTCCCCAAGAACACCTAAAATCTTTTAAAATGTTACCTAAGTTTATAAGCATAATAGGATTTAATTACATGAGAACTAAGGATATTTCCTTTTTGCTTTTTCATATTCTGTAGGCTTAGAACAGGTTTAGAATCCTATTCTGGTTTTTGTCATCTGGTTTAGAATCCTATTCACAGTATCATATTTTAAAAACTATACCAGCTTGAAAATACCTTATGTAAATATTATTGACGTTTACCTTAAAAGAATACTCTAGTCGAACAAGAAAAGGAAAATTCACTGCCTGTAATATTCTTTTCTCATTCAAAGTATGCTCTATTTGCTTCAGTTTAACAACCTGTAATTGAGACATAAATATATTTCATGTATTTGAGCAAAAAGTTATTATCACCTTAAAAGAAAAAAATAATTTTTTTCCACATATTACTGAACTTGGACAAGCAAAATTACTAGACTTGGATAAGGAAGATAGTAATTGGCAACTATGATTCAAATAAGAGGCCTAATTGAGGATTTAAAACTTGGTCTTAAGAAGGTCAACTTTATGGTTTCAGTTGAGAACCGAAAGCTAAGTAGGAACAAGAAACAGACTCATAAAAATTACTTAAAAAATTAATATGTGAAAATACATAGGCCTTAATCACTTATGATCTACTAAACAAGCTGGTCTAAATCATTGCAATAATTAGGTATTGATTTCAAATACTTAAGAAGTTGAGCAATGAATTTAAGAACTAAGGAAATACCAATGGTTGAAAAATAGGGGTAAAAATAAACAATCTGTTCATTTCATAATACCTGAATAGATACAGGTACAAATTGTGAAAATCCATTTACACCATCATAAAGGAGGACACAAAAATGTTGGAAAAACACTACTATGTCTTCATAACAAACAGGTCATTTAAATGTGATCGTGCTTCCTCTGACTGTCTACTCCACAGAAGGAGAAAGTGCTTTATCTTAACTTCATGAACTGTGACTCCACATGGGATTCTATTTTGGGTTTAAGAAAAAGTGGCCTACATAAATAACAGTCCTATACACTGGAAATCCTTAGAAGGTGGCATTCGTTCTAGCTGGAGGTTTATTATCAATGCAGGGAGAGCCACAGGTATCACACAGTTAAATATAAGGAACAAAAGTAATCAGGGATACCAGCCAGTTGTTGCCACACAAAATTAGAAGTATATCCAAGATACTGAGCAAGGAATAACTGGCCAGGAATCCAAAGATCTGTGTTCTACTCTATACCTCCTATTCAGCCAGCTTTGTGACTTTGTAGATGTTATTGCAACAATTTCCAACCTCAATTTTTTTCTGTCTCCAACATGAAGTGGGTGGGTCACTGCTGCCCACAATGTAACTAGTTACAGAACCAGCAGTCCATAATTATCACAATAAATTACAGTTCTCCCTTAGATTTCCTAGGGGATTGGTTCCAGGATTTCTGCAGAAACCAAATGCCTGGATGCCCAAGTCCCTGGATATAAAATAACATAGGTTTTGCATATAACCTGTGCATATCCTCTGCATATTTTAAATCATCTCCAGGTTATGTATCATATCTGATATGATGTAAATGCTATGGAAATAGTTGTTATGCTACCTTGTTTAGGAAACAATGACAAGAAAATAATAGGCACAGGTTTAGTACAGAGGTAATTTTTTTTCAGGTATTTTTCCTTCCATGGTTGGTTGACTTCGTGGCCTTGGAACCCAAGGATGTGGAAGGCCAACTATGTATTAATTATCTATCATATAGTCACAAAACATAAGAATACAAAAACATCTAAGAGTATGTTATAAATGTCTTACCACAAAAATAAATGAGATGGTCATTATGTTAATTAGTTTGATTAAGCATTTCTCATTGTATATCAAATCATCATATTGTAACCCATAAATGTATACAGTTATGATTTAATGAAAATTAAGTAAAAATGAAAATAGAATACAAATGAACGCAAAAATAAAATCATTTGAATGTATGAAAGGTAAGTCACCACACTCCATCTGTTTAATAGTCTACTTATATAACTGGAGTTAACCCTGCGGGTACACAACAATAAGTACAAACCTTCTGCTTATCTAAAATCTTCATGGCATAATACTGTTCAGTGGCTTTATGTTTCACCAACATGACTCTTCCAAATGAACCTGTTCCAAGGGTTTTTTTCCTTTCAAAATCCTCGAGCCCAGCATTACTCTACAGACACATAAAAAAAGGAACTTTAAAGTTAGAAATACTCATAAGAAGGCTATGATCATTGTAATTGCTTTAATAATATATAATCGGAATGGATAATTCAATATTTAACTATCCATTTTAAAACAATACAGAAAGATAATTGAGACTCCAAGATATTGGTTCTATTTTCCCCTTAGAATAAGAAAGGATCTAATATCTGAGAAGATATTGCAAACAGAACATTATAGTAACAGGAGCAAATAAGAATCTCAGCTGAAATATTAGAGGTCATATTCCAACATGCATCTCGAGTACTGGGTTTCTAATAAATTAGTTCTATATTTAGTAGTTACAAACTGAGCAGAACTATGCTGACAGAGACTCATGTAAGCCACAGTCTCAGTGCACTTGGAAAGAACTGTGATGAACAGCTGGGCTACAGGATCGGAGTTCTTTCCCTGAGTTACCTCTGAGGAAAGCAGTGTCTTACTTCATTTCTGTCTTTACACGAGCTTATGTAATAGAACTCGATAATGGCACGAGAGATCCTATGGGCTCTTTCTCACTGATGTTATAATAATCCAGCATTACCTAAAACAGTAACAATAAGGAAAGAGGAGTTCCTCATTTCACAAAGAACCAAAAGGCAGAGTCCCAGAACAATAATCAGACTCTTTTTTTTTTTCCTTGAATGGATGTTTTGTTACAAGGAAACATCTTTGTTTGGCTCTGACTACAGCACAGAAGCAAAGAATTGGAAGCATAAATCTATTGAATTTGTTGCTGCCACAACAATATGAAAATTACTTGGAACAAATTATGTGCTAGATAGCAACAAGTAGTAATTGTTGAGCCATTTCTTTAATAGATTTTCACTACAAAGATCTCCATATTAGAAAAACATTCAAAGGTCCGGTCTGTAGAGTGTTTAGCTTGAGAAAAATGTGATGCAGTATGATTCTGGTATAAGAGGAATCGGGACAGCTACTGGAGTTCACTGTGGTTGGCTTTGATTCCCATTGCAAATCCAACCTTGTCTTCTGAGACGTATTATAGCAGCTTGTTGGATCATTAGAGAGAGAGCAAGCAATCTAAGGTTTATGTATAAAACTTGTTTCCATCCTCTTTTAATTTCACACTTCCAAAAATTTTAAATCATCATGAGATTCTTTATCAGTATAAAAAAAGCTCTTATAATTCTAATTGAATTAATTAACTTTATGGATTAATATTTAAGTTTTCATTTTCTCAACATAGATCTGTTAGAGAGATAGTTAGGATTCCAGCTCTCCTAAGGAAAAAGGACACAATGGTGCTCTGCCTTAAGGCTCCTGTAGCAGTTGCCCCACTTGGAAGAGGTCAGTGGGCTACATCTTAGTCATGCTCCACCTTAATCCTCTTTGGGGTAACTAACTGCCACAGCTGGGGAAAGGAGTGCCCTGGGGCCAGACATCCAGGAACAATAGGATTTAGACAGCAATTTAGAGCTAATTTTCATGTTCTTAACTGTCCATCAAAAGTGATTGCATGGTAATGCTGGAACTATCTGGAATGATCCCGCCCAGACAGTATAAAACAACCCCAGACCATTACCAGAACCTCTTCATTCATAGGGACACAGGGGGTCATTTGCTGTCTATGATGAATGTATTTTACTCTGAAAACCTATATCTTTCCCTTGCTCTGTAAGCCTATCGTTCTCTCCCTCAATAAACGTTGTTTCCCACTTGCTTTGAAGGGCGTGGTCATTCTTTGGCCATGAGCCTACCAAAAACCAAGAATGCAGACAACTGCCTGAACCCCCACAGATAGATTGAATCTATTTAATATATGTAATGAATAGCTTGTAAATAAAGATGAAGGGGAAAAATAAAGAAGAAAATGATGTTTAATATAGTCACAAATAATAGACACGAGAGTTATTAATAGATAACAGAACATCTCTCTAGGCTAGTCATTGCTTTTCTTTGTACAATAAAAAAATATGCCACCTTCCTCATCTCCTGTGAGGCTTCGTGTTACATAACATGTAACATTTTGTAATCATGATATCTAACCTTTGTGACTGTGTTTAAATCACAGGTCATGCTCTAGGGGTGTCCCCTTTCTGTGCCACTTTGAAAGAAGAGTTGTCTTGCGCTAAATACACAAATACTAGTGAAAGCTGATGAGCAAAAAAAAAAAAAAGGTCTTTGTATAATTTTCGGTAAACCTGCCACCACAGATAGACACAAAAATCCTGACCTCATCTGCATGTGGCCCGCAGGCTGCAGGGTGAGCACCCCTGTCTGGCATCTTTAGAAAACATTCATTAGAATTCTTTACTGGAAAAAGAATACTTGAAATGAAAACTTCTTTTTGTCAGAAAGAAAAGACTTTCAATATCTAATTGACTATTGAAGTTCAGGCATTATTTGTAATTCCAGAATAGGTATTTTGGGGACGTATAAATGGCTCTTTTTATATATAGTTTTTGGATCTGACATCCTTACATTATATAGAACATACCCCATCAAAATGTTAATAAAAGTGTCCTACATACTTGGGATGTTGCCAATAGCCAAATATTTGTGATTAAGAATTTGAAACTACAATAGGACTCTTATTGTTGCAAATAATAAAAATAAGTATACTATCAAAGGTATAATTCAAAATTAACATATTAAAAATAATAATATTTATAGCAACATATAGTTAGTATTCAAAATTTACAGTTATATATCATACTAGAAATTAGCTCCTTCTCTAATTTAGGTATACAAAAATCATTAATTAATGAATCAAAATTTAACATTGTATCAAAATCCCCAATTTAAGTTTATGTTTACTAATGCTACATGAAAATTTAAATTTCTGAGGTAGTAAATTTCTTAGGCAACAATGATGATTTTACTTAACATGGAACATTTAAATTGAAGAAAATCTACATATTCCTTACCGGAGGAGGATTTTCCCATTTTTTCAAGAAGTCTTCTTTTGCTTTGGCTAGAAATTCTTTCACTGAAAACATATATATAAAAACAAATTTATAAGAATATTTACATTACATATATGAATATGTATATTAACCTATACAATTTCATATTACATATAAATATTATCTCTTAAAAAACACAGACTTATATTGACTATTGTGATGAAAGATGTATTTACCACCGTGTTAAACTAGAGAGCTATTTAGTGCCTGTAAACAAGAAGCAGATACTTGCTGAAATTTGTAAGGAACTCTAATATTGTTCTGCATGGAAACCACTTTGATAATTTCAAATCTATTAACAAAAATACTCAGAAAGATAAGGTAGGGCAGTTAGAAATCAATCCAAAACAAAATAGTGATTGAAAAAACCAGAAGTGACACTAACAGAGCCTTTAAACGCAAGAGATGAAAACACCTAGAGAACCTGAGCCTGTGATTTGTGGAATTTCAGAAATAATTGGTTTCGATGAAGAGCTATTTCCTGACATAAGGATTTATGTTACGTGAGTATTAGATTTGTGTTCTCTATACCAAAGACTAAGAGAAAAGGAAAAACCACTGACTAACATTTAGGATACCCACAAAGACTTAAAAAAATAAAACAAAACAGAACAAAACAACACCAACCAAAATTGAAGCAGATTAAAAGTCTCATTCTAAATTTGGGGCAAAAACTAAATATCTGAATGCCTAATTTAAAACGCACACCGAAGTAAGACAATTCAAAACCAGATATTCATACCTTTGTAACAGCCACGCTGTTTTTTGGAGCAGTGGTTTGAAGTTACAAATTTGTAAATTAAATGATGAACCATTTAAGTTTTCCCCCTTACACTGTCTTTTTACAAAGTTATTAAGAATGGTTTCTGTTTACAAAACAACTTCAGGCATTTAAAGACAAATAATAGGGATAAAATTCCAAAGAGATAAAAATGACATTAACAAATGTATTCTGGTTCTTATTGTTAGGTATGAAAATAAAACCTGACCACACAAGATGTATTTCTTTTAGTGCTTTGTTGTTGTTTTTTTTATTTTGTTCAGAAAGTTCCCAATATTTCTCTATTTGAATCTATAAAAAAGAAAAACAACAATAGAACTTGAATAGCGTTGAAATAGCAAACAGCTGGAGTAGACAAAGTGAACTTGAAGTGGCACATTGGTAATTATTCTAGAAACACTGAGGGTGATGATGGTAAGTGTGAGGAGGATGATGATGAAAAGACGGAGTTTAAGGTGGATGTGAAGAACTCACAGATTCTTTAGGTCCTTTAATGATACTGTAGTATGTCAATCAGGCATTTTAAAATATATATTATTATTTCCTGCTTTAGCCTAACATAGCCCCTTTGGCAAAACACTGCTACCAACCAAAAAGGCTGTTGGCATTTTAAATATTTTAATATTTCAAAATGATGATGACAGGCCTTAAGAGCAGACATTACTTATTGGGTAACACTAGAGTATAAACTTCTGACGACATTATTTTTACTACTTTCTATAAGCTATACTTTCATATAAAATATTGTTAATGCCTGTTTTAGACAATTTGAGAAAAGTAAGTTTTAAAATTAGAATTTTCCCATAGTAGGTAAATCTTATGCACCAAAAACATGAATCAAACAATTTAATCTAATTACCCAAATATGATCTAATTCTTCTCTGGGGATGGATTAAGGATGGCAAATTCTTTCATTTTCTTGGAGTTTAGTATGGTACAAGTCATCTTACTTCTAAAAGTTAATATACTAGTTACAACTGATGAAGAAGGGTTTTACAGGTATGATTTTTTTTTTTTTTTTGCATGGAGCAAATATATCTGTACATGGCACTGACTTGGAAATAAGGCCTATAAAATAAATTAGAAGCATAATTTATTGCAAAATGCAACTGTGACTTTTAGGAAACAACTGTGATTCCCCAAATATACCTCTTATTTCTTTCGAAAAATATTTTTAGTTGTCTTTTATTTATAGAACTTGCGCATTAAGTTGCAGGACAAACTCTCCAGATGCCTGTATGACTATGAATAATTTAGAAATAAGAAAGAGAATCAAGGAAAGAAAAAAAATCCCTGACATCCCATTTTATGAGCTTCTCCTGCCACTTTCTGTTAAGTGGATCTAGAGTTTTAAAAAACATAACTGATCAAAGAAAGGCCTCGCAGTCTCTGCCAAACACAGTAAGTTGAGAAACATTCCTTTTCCCTGCGATGATGATCTAAAAGAAAAATTTCAGGTGTTACTTAATTTTATTCACTAATAGAATTTTCAGGAAATAGTCTCTGTACTCATCAATATTCTGAGTTTACTGTCAATTAACACTGTAAATTTAAATAACTAGAGAAAAGCATCTAGAAGTAGGATTATGGTTAGTGTTAGGGTTAAATAACATTTTACATAAAGGTTTTATGTAAAACTGATCAGAAATGGGTATTAGTCAAAGATAGTCCATTTTGTAAATTATATCAACATATAATATATATCAATTATACTCCAGTTTATAAATTATATCAATCCCTTTTCCTGAAAAGGAAAAGGATTTCCTTTTAAGTAAGGATGAGAATTAATTATAACATCATTAAATATTTTCATGAAGAAAACTTGGTTTCTGAAATAACTTTTTGTCATATGAAAAATACCCACGCATACACATGAGACCTCTAATTTACATAAGCATTATTTAGATACAAAGATGCACATAGGTAGCTCTTTGTAAAAATAGGTTAACCAATATATGCATAAATAACAAAATAAAATTACTAAAAATAAAGTACCTTATAATATGTTGGATTCTGAGTAACTCTAAAGCAATAAGTAATTCAGAGCACATATATTTGCTTTGGATTTTATTTTTAGAAAGTGGTAGAAATAACTTCTAAATGATTCTCTCTGGTAATTTAAAAAATTTCAATCCACTGACATACGTGTTGGCAGATAATTAATAAAATCAGAGGTGGGAGAAGCAGCCAGATTCAAACATTGCACTAAATTCAATCCAGAGTTCCCTATAAAGCATATACTTTGGAATTCTCAATTTTATAGTTTGCTTGTATGCTAATACATAAGCCATATCTATATCTAACTTTGAAACCATGGTGATTTAGAGCCTGGAACATCTGAGTTAGAATATTAGCTCTAATACTTCTCCGCTGTGTGACTGTAGATATAATGCCTATCTTCAAAGTCTCAAACAGTGATTTATAAATCTTCATGAGAAAAAATATATTTGATTCTACATTGGTCAATAATGGAGCCAACTAAATACTACAAAAATAAGAAAGGCATACCAAACATTAACTTAATTTATCCCCAGAAGTATAAACTTTCAATTATATTTAATTCTATCTCTAATTTGTTTCATTTAGAGTCTATCATATATTGCATTCTAAAAGAAATGAGCATTCCAAAGGGATCTATAGGTTCACCTAAGGTTTACTTGCAGGAACAGTTACCCACATTCATGAGATGATAGGAAAAAAAAAAACAGATAATTTTGAAGCATTTCCAAAAATTTATAAAAGCACAACTTAATTCTTATCCTCCCAAATATTTTTGAATATTTTTACATACAGGACATAGTTTAAAAATCAGATTTCAAAGTGCATTTTAAACGTCAGTAAAATTGACTAAAATTTCAAGCATGGCACAACTGTATCTCATATAATTCAGATAATTCTAAGTAGTATAATAAGAATGTTTCACTAATAACATTTAAGTAAACTTATGTATTAGCTGTGTTGGGGTTCTGTGTTAGATAAACTAGATCACTGCTTACCATACAGAGATCATGTTGTTACTTATAGTATGCCATTAACCAGTTCTTAAAAGACAATCATATTTGTAATAAGAGTTTACAAATTTATTTTAAGATTTATGAATAAATTATAACTACTCTAAATGTTGAGTTCTCTACTTTTTGTAATGAGATAAATCTTGCCTTCTTATTCTATACAACTCTACTTTTTATTCAATTCATATCAGAAAAATAGAAAGGAAACAAGCAGATAATAGAACAAAATAGAACAAAAACTTCCTTGATAAATACCTAGTTAATATATTAGCTGTTCCACTCAAAATTTACAGTATGTATTTTTTCTAAAGCCACTTATGAATCTGGGTAATCTAAGTGGTGTGTGTTAATCTGTCTTTTGCACATCTTCCACTGTTTCATGGTGCCATATTTATTGTGTACAAATTTTACATAGGAAATTATAATTCATTTCTATAGATATAATCCAACATAAAATGAAACAAACCATTTCCTTCATCGATAAAACTATTTTATTAACTCAACATACTTAATACAACATAACTTTTGTAAGGCAAATGAACACTTGCAAAGAACCAAATAAAAAGTTTTAAAGTAATATTTGTTGTATTAAAAAGTAGTTGCCTACCAGATATTTCTGAAGAGGAGCAAGCTTGTGTCCAAAAAAAAATTAATGAAACAATTATTAAATTACACTTATAAAAATAACAATTAGCATAAAGTTACTTATATACATTTTCCCAGAATATTATATACAAAAAACCCCCATTAATGTAGAAACTCAGTTACATGTATTTGACTGTATATATTCAAACAGGACATCTTAAAATTAAATAGTAAAGAAATAAAACCAATAACTACTGGTTAGTGTCAAAATCAATACCATTCTAATTTTTCTTAAAAAACAACTAACAAAAACTTTAACTCCTGTGACAATAGGGCTAATAATTTGAAGAAGGAAATGTAGAAACAAGTCCTGTAATTATTGCAATCCCTTCTCTGGACTTCTGATACTCAGTTAAACTTTACTGGAGGGAAGACATAATGAATTATAACACCTTCTTTATTCCCTTCTGAGAAACTTCTGTCTTTTACATATTCCACTTCTTGGTTCTTAGCTTAGGAATTTTTTCAACGTTTATTGAGCACCATTGAGTGGTGTCAGATTCTGAGAATACTACAAAGAATAAACATTTCCCCATTGTTAGGCAAATGAAGAGCTAAATGGGAGAAAGATGAATCATTATTTTGGAATATGATAAGGATTACAATGTAGGAAAATATAAGGTGCAATGAGAGCATGTAAGAGAAAATTCTTGGATAGTAAGATAAAGCACAATAGGGGACACAGCATTTGTGCTGAGTCTTGAAAAATACAGAATTCCTCTGGCAGGTAAAGTTGGGGAAGAAGACATCCTAGGTTGAGATGACCTTGTCTAACAGGCATGGAGGAAGAGCATGGTTTATCCAGAAACGGAAATTGACTTGCGATAGCTGCAGCATAGGGTACGAGTGTACAACAGCTGTGGGAGGGGAGGTGCCCGATCATGGAGGGCTTGTTTGCCATAGTGTGCTTGTCAATGAGTGGGAAGGAAGGGGAACCGGTGAATTAGTTTACAGTGGCTGAACTGTATTTCTTTAGGGAAATAGAAGGCAAGATGGCTTGCTAAGAGTAATGAGAGATGACGAGGATTAGAGGCTGGAATATTTTAAAACTCAATGGCCATCTATATAGGGAATAAAGGAAAGGGCTAGTCTAAAATTTTCTACTGGGAAAGAACAAGTATCAGGTACTGTAAGAAATTACATGTTGCTACTTGGGAGGCTGAGGCAAGAGAATCGCCTAAGCCCAGGAGTTGGAGGTTGCTGTGAGCTGTGTGACGCCACAGCACTCTACAGAGGGCAATAAAGTGAGACTCTGTCTCTACACACACACACAAAAACAAAAAAAAAAAAAAGAAAGAAATTACATGTTTTATAAAGCTTGTTTTTAGTAATAACAGTTCAAAAATTTGTAACTAAACAGATTGCAATTCATATGCCCCCTACTGTCTTGGCAATTATTTTCATCTCTCTCCTTTACTGTAATAAAAGCATTCTTGTGTTTTGGAATTATTTAGAGTATGTCAGAAAGTATAAAACAGTATGGAAATGGAAACTGAGGTAAATTACCTATGAAAATACCAAGTTTTATCAACAAAAAACAGAAGAGGACAATCTTTCAAAATCTCCGGGAAGCATAAATCTAAAGGAATGTATAATATTAGTCTACTTTTTGCCACCCTTACTTCAAACACCCACCTCTTTAGAATTCTATATTTGAAAGTTCTAAGAATGCCCTCGTCCTCCCCTCATGCACACACTGTACTACAAATATTTTCAGGCAGCAGACTTCCTATGATAATTAAATATAAAATATTCTAAATGCTATAAAATACACAATCCACCTTATAATAATCAAAATAACATAATATTCTGGTAAAAATGGTTTCCTACCAGATTCATCTGATGATTTGCGTGCTTGGTCAAAAAAAAATATATTAAACAGAGATTAAATAACATATAATATAACATACCCACCAGAAGTTACCCATTCATAAATATTTGCTAGTATATTACACATAGAAATACAATGAAAAACATTCTTAAGCATACATATTAGAGAATGTCTTATATAAATATTACAACAAATTCTTTGAATATATATATATTTTTAATCAACCAAAACCCTACTTGGAAAATACATTTATAAATTGTCATATTCCATCTCTTTACTCTGAAGGATAATTGTGGTCCCTTTGCTGAAGGGACACTTTACTTGCCTTACCTATACAAACATGTTCATTCAAAGTAAATTCACTAAAATTGACCTTAAAAACAATAGTGGGTACAAAAAACATGAACAAACATGTTCATTCAAAGTAAATTCACTAAAATTGACCTTAAAAACAATAGTGAGTACAAAAAACAACTTTAATACTGTAATTGGATTTGTCCGGTTTATTGGATTGGGCCATGCCTACCTTGGATTTCTAAGATACTAATTAGTCTTTCTATAAACACTAAGGTCTCACATGAATGAGTGTCTGGAAATTTAATAGGCAGTAAAAGCTGCATTTGCTATGACAACATTTATTTTACTCTTCTTTCCTCTTTCTATGCTTTATGATTTGTTAATTCCTTATCAAGTCTTGGTTACAAGTGAACAGCATCTTGATTCACTAAACTGTGGAAAAATAAAAATTTCATTATAGATTTTATAAAGATAAAAGCATACAAATTTTTAGGAGATGTATTTAAATAATACAATTTTAGAAAAAGATATGTTAACTTATTTGGCATCTGCATGGGCGGATGGATAGAGTATGAATCCACAGAGTGTGTTCACGCTTTCTCTTCTAACAGTTATCTGGAGGTACGCATGACTTTCTAGAACATCCATGCTGTGTCTGATTGGAGATGTTTCCTATAGGATTTTATAATGAAAACTTAAAACTAAATTTATAGTCATACAATGAATGACCCCAGCAATCTTTGATATGTTGTTTGAAATAGATTTTACTTCCTTCATTGTTCACTGAGGCTTTTTTCATAGAAATAGCTACCACAATCATATGTTAACGAATTTCCAGACATTTCTAAATTCAAATATTGTCTTGCTGCCAGACAGTATAGAGGTAGGAGTAAATCTCTAGATGACAGAAATGTACGTTACCAACTTACATAGTAACAGATGACTCAATAAATGGACGTATCAATTTACAGCCCTCCCACCACATCGCCATATCAACAAAACATGTTAATGTCAGACTTTGCAATTTTTGCTAATCTTAATGAGTATGAAGTCACATCTTTTTGTTACAGAGTAAGTAAATATCTCTCAGCAGAATATTATAATTTTTCCCTTAAAGATCTTATTACTCTTATTTTTTTTTGCAGTTTTTGACTGGGGCTGGGTTTGAATCTGCCACCTCCAGCATATGGGGCACAGGCGCTGCCTGTTACTCTTTAATTAGATTTTTTCCCTGGTCCTTTAGAGCCTTGGTCACATTAAAAATAATCATCTTTTATTTTTGTTGCCCATGTATAGAACATAGTCGATATTTGTATATTGATTATATTATGTCTGGCAATCTGTCCAGAATCTCGTATCAATTCCAAAGTCACATTGGTGGAATCTCTTGAGTTTTCTATGTAGACCTCACGTATCAGTTGTAAATATGGGCAGATTCGTTTTCTCCTTCTTTTGTCTTATTGTGAGGTGCTGACTAGCTGGGCAATGGTGTATAGAAACAGAGATCGTGGGCATTCTTCCCTCTGTCCCAACTTTGGACAAAATGTTCCTAACTAATTCTCTTTTCTTATACTTGTAAAACTATCTTAGCCTCAACAAATGAATATATTTCCTCTTTTTCAATGCTCTGGAAGACACTGAGACTGAAATTTTTCTTCTTTGAATGTTTCCAGGAATTTGTAGAACAGTCCTTTTTTTTGCTTTGAATGAAGATTTTGACTGTAATTCAATTTATTAAATAGGGATAGTTCTAATCAGTTATTCTAAAAACAGTTTTTCATGAACGAACTTTTGCTTTTAACACATCTTTATTTCCTCTTTCACTGATTTTTGCCAATGCCTTTACTGTTATGGTTCTGTTCTTCTTTTGATTTACCATGTCGTGCTTTTCCTAACTTTACTTCCATTGTGAATCTTTCTCCTTTCTTAATTTAAGCATTTAAAAATGTATCTCTATGTATTTTTGTGTATTCTCTAATTACTGAGTAAAAGTTCTCTCTATATATCTATAAATTTTATGTAGTTTCCCTTGTAAATGGGTCAATTTTGTTTTACATATTTTGAGGTTTTATTAGAGACATACAATTTTTGGCTCTTCTGTATTTCATGTCTTAATTTTAAGTAATAGCCTTTCAGGGACAATCCTACTATGTCTACTGACATTCTTGGGAGGGTCTAATCCTGTTGTATCTAAATATCATTTGGAATAAACGCGTGGGGATATATATGTGTGTGTCTATTTTGTTTTTGATTCTGAACTAAAAGTTCAAAGGGGCTTTCTTTGTGAGAAACCCACAGACTTGACCTGAGGATGTGTCCCTGTAGGGTTTTGTATGAGCTTCTGCCTGGTGCACAGTGTATATTACCAACTTGCAACTGTTCTGATGATATATTTTACTGGCAGTTCCTAGATCCCACAATTAATATACATTAAAACCTGAAATCTACTTGAGGGAAGGCCCGTTGACTGAATTCTTGGGAGAAGCATCCTCCTCATGCACACACCTCTCCCCTGCCTCTAGGAGCCCAAGCCAAGGAATACGAGTTTCCTTATTTCTCCCTGTGTCAGTGAGGAGGTTTTATTTTCTACTTTATGCTTTTACTGAGGTTATGATCCTTTGAGGATCTGGCTTTCTTTATACAGGGGCCTAAGAAATTCTACATTGCACGAATCAAAGAACTTGTCTTCCATCTCTGTGAAGCCATTTGAAACAAAAGCCCTTTGATTATCAAGGTAGGAAAATCTCTTTAGGGAGAAGTACGCTCAAAAGTATGCTTCCCCCTCGAAGCTCTGGTTTTCATTCACTAGTTCTTTTTTTGCATTTTGGGAATTTATTTTAATCCTTATAAATTCAGGTATTCATTCAAAGACATGCTGGTTTTAGTTTATTCAGCATTTCAAGGTCCTGTTGATCTTCAGCCCTAAAAATGTTTCCAAGTTATCTAGTGTCCAACTCTGAAGTTTCCTGTTAGGCTGTAAGATGGAAAGAGCCCTGGACATTTGTGGAATTCATTTTTAATGCTTGAAGTTCCAAATTTTCACCAGGATATATTTAAGTGTTGGTATCTTTGTTAATATTGTCAAAACAGGCTCGGTGCCTGTAGTACAGTGGTTACGGCACCAGCCACATACACCGAGGTTGGCGGGTTCAAACCTGGCCCAGGCCAGCTAAACAACAATGATAACTGCAACAAAAAATAGCCAGGCGTTGTGGTGGGCGCCTGTAGTCCCAGCTACTTGGGAGGCTGAGGCACGAGAATCGCTTAAGCCCAAGAGTTGGAGGTTGCTGTGGGTTGTCACAACACATCACTCCTCCGAGGATGACATAGTGAAACTATCTCAAAAAAAAAAAAAAGTTAAAACACAATGAGCTGTTTCAATCTACAGGTTTTTCTTCAACTAAGTTGTTTTCCTGAATCTAATTTTTTATGATTGTTTCTGTTATATGAATCATATCTGTTCTGTGGGAAGGCTATTCCTTCAATTCGTAGAATGTCTTACTTTTATTTATTTGTTTTTGTCCACTTTTATGTACCTTACTTTTCACGTCATAACTTTTATCTTGGACCTTTCCCCTACATTCAGGTAGAGTTTGTATTCACTTCATTAATTTACTGTTCTTCAGTGACTGTTCTTTACTGCCTCTAACGTAACTTTATATTCTTCTGCAAATACCAGGTCTAATTTCTTATAACCTTTCCTTATCACAGCTCTCTTTTCATGCTAGTTTGTTGTTTTATTCTCTTATCTTTCACTCACTGATTCCACGTTCACCTGAAATTTTTAAGAATTAACACAGATGATACCTGTAATTTTTTATGTTTATGCTCTATTGCAGAAATATTTTCTAAATGTAATTTCATTCTCTCCTTTTTGAAGGATGTGATTTTATTCCTCTATGGTGCATAACCTCTTTTATAGGCTCCTTGTTACTACTTTTCTTGTTATTCATTCATGGACAATTAGAAGCTTTTCAAAACTTTACAAGTGCCCCAAAGAAGGTAAATGGACTTTCTTTGGACCCCCTCACTTCCTATGTAGGTGTTGTTAGAATCACCTCCTCGGATCTTTTAGTTCATACATATTTACATTATCATTTAAATTATCCAGTAACCTTTAGAACTGGGAATGCAGCCCAGCCTCTGTGTGCCTAGCAATCAAGGGAGAGCCTTTCCATATCTGTAAGAAGAAAGGCCACTTTTCAACCTTGACCAGCCTTGCTCTGTCTATTTTAGATTGAAAGTAAACAGCAGTGTTGCATCGTCTACTCATTTTCCTTAAAGTCTTTCTTATAAGCCTCATCCCTCCAAGTTAGTGAGGGTAAAACTATTATTTGTTTCCACAAAGGTAAGCTACTCAAATTAGAACTGTTAGTTCGAATTTGGAGTCTGGTTGTAAATCTGATCCTGTACATTTGGGGGCAAACACCTGTCCTTAATTTCAGTGCACTGTTCTCTCAGTTTTGTGTTCTTATAATATTTTCAGTCAGGATCCAGGAAGGGAAACCAATCAAGTGCCTGTGCTCATGTCTGCAACTTCCCTGTAAGTCACAGCAGGTCACTGCCTCCTCCACGGAGATTTGCTCTCAACCACGGCTGGGCCCATCCGCGCTTTGCTTAGGATTCTGACACAGTGAGGCCGCTTATGTCAATAAGCTCACGAATTAGGAGTCCTCATGACTCTGAACCTGGTGGATGACTAAGCTCCTTCTATAGCAGCAGAGAAAACTACGCTGTATACAGTGAGGATAATAAAGCAGGTACAAGGAGAAAAAAAGTAAAGAAGTTATGTGATCTCAGAGAGAAAAACTGAGAAAAGGTCCTGTCAGGGTTCCAGTCAGCTTTCCAAATCTCAACTCTATTTTTACCTTTGAACTCCATGACATACTTTGCATCCTGATAATATCTGTTATCTTTCTCTGTTTAAGCCTATTTGAGTAGGTTCCTATTTCTTCTAATCAGAAGGGCCTTAAGACAGTTCAATATATTTTTAAAGGGATTCCTTTAGTATATCTTCATAAAACTTCTTGCAAAACAAAAACTTCACAGGAAGAGTTGTAAGAAAAACATCAGAAAGTGAAAAGTCATTACACAATCATAATCGATATTTTTAAACACTAGAAAAGATAAAAGTTCTGACTGGTATAACTTAATTTCTTAATCCTTTTACCATTCTACAAAGATGATGCGGGAATAAGTAAATACTGTGATTATTGTATTTTCTGAAACAAAAAAAAAAATCAAAAGACATAACTGATATCCTTCTTTGGTAATAAAAGTGTTCAGATATGTAAAAAATGAATAATATCTAGTCATTCTTGTATCCTACAAACGTGTATGGGTTGTTTGCTCTGCTTGGGGTGCTGGGGTGATTACTGGAAACACAATGAAAAGGTCCTATTCTTGACTTAAGGAGTTCAAAGTTTAGAGATTAGAAACTGACACACAAAGATATAATTGCAATGTAACACACAACTGGTATAGTTTGTAAGTTTGATTTGGAAGTGCCAAGAAATCACCTAATTCTACAGAGTCAAGGATAAAGGCATCAAAGAGTGCAGCTGGTTCTCAGAGTGTTTATGACGAAAGGTTATAAATATGGAAAGGTGGTAAGAAATCTCATGTAGTATAGTGTATACGTGCCAAAATTGGCGAGAGAGTTGCAAACAAAGCCAGAGTGGTAGGCCACTAATCTCCTATACCTTCCTAAGGAGTTATTTTAGAGGCAATAAAGAGTAATTGAAAGTTTTCAGACTGGATTAAGAAATGAGTGCATTTGCATCTTAAAAATTGCAGTGTGGAAAATGGGCCGATGGGATGAAAATCTGGAATCTGGGGGACCAGTAAAGTGGGTATTGAGACCAGATCTAGAGTACCTGATCTAAAAGCATTCCTGCCCTCAGTGAACCTGGAGAAAATCCAGGGACTTCTGGGGTAGAACCAATGGCCCTTGATGACTGAGTGCATGCCTGAGGGGAAAAGCAAGTGTTTGATCTTACTTCCTGCATGGACAGTGGGATCATTAACAAAAATCAGAAAAAGGAGTAGATTTGGGTATGGGAAGACAAAATATTACTTCTGAACTGAATGATCAGGTAATGACGGAAGATGTAGGTGTGGATGAGATTCCTGGGAGAGAATGAAGCATCTGAAGGACAAAGATAGATCCCCAGGGGAAACTAACATGTAATTGACAGGCAGAAGAAATGGAATGGCTTTGTAACTAGAAAAGCAGCATATACACATAAATACCAAATGTGTCATTATAGACTTAGACCAAAGGGCCTAACATTTGCTTATTTTTACAAATAACACCACATTTCACTTGTAATTTTCCACATTTCGAAATGGCCAGGGCATTTAACCCATTATCACATGAGCAAGATCACTTGAAATTGGACAATCTTGAAAAAGCCAGAATATACAGCTGTGACTACTACGATCCCCGTGGTAGAAAAAAACGTAGAAAAAGGAAGGCCAATCTGATCAAGTCTATCAAATACTCTCCATAATCCATAGCTTTCTTAAAAGAGAAATAAAGCAACAGAGAAGCAGCAACAATTTTCTTGAGCTAAATCCAGCACATCCTTGGTAAAAACCTCCAGAACACCACAGTGGCCACCTAAAGATTCTAGGTTCCATGCCAAATTTTCAAAGATAGAACAGACATTAGCCCAATTCAAAGAAATAAAAGTAAGATAACTAGCTATATTCAGTTTTGAGATCCACAGAAATCCTAAGGAACATGAACATGTTGATTTTGAAATCCTAGTCCAAATTGAAAACCCCAAATCAGAAAGATCTACTTCGATAACTGGAGAATAACAATCCAGTTAATTGCCAATATTTTGCATATAAAAATGTTCCTTTAAAGTCTAATATTCTATAGACAAATATATAATAGTGCTTAAGGGGCTCATACTGTACCACAGCAACGTTAACAATATTGATCATAAGGAGGTTATGAGGCAAGAAAAAGGTTTGTTGATTTTAAATTCTATCATTATACAGCAAAAATCAATTCTCTCAAGCTCAGAATTCCAATTTCAGATCTCTTAAGTGTAAATTACAGGTCTGTTAGGTTATCAGAGAAACCATATAACATTTCCCCTAAAAATATCTGAATCGAAGGTTAACTTCTAAACATTCTCTGAATATGCTAATGAATTATGCTCTAAGCAAGTATTTCTCACTCTAACAACAGGATATCTATTTTTAGCTGCAGGTTTGGCTTGAAGTGACAGCTTTTACCCCATGATAAACTGCAGTATATACTGTAGTACAATTTCTCCAAAAGCACTTCTGGACATTTTTAGAAAAAAAGAAATTTTATCATACTAACAAAAAAAGAGACTAGTTATCACCGGTGTATTCTAATAAGTTACTTCACCCCAAAATCTGCTTCTTAAAGATTTAACGAAGCCTCCAAAACCAAAATGCATATATTTATTTCATCATTAAATCCTTATTTCTCAGTGAATTTTAGGTAAAAGCAACAAACAAATCCACAACATTTTGGCAGCATCTTATCTTTAAGATTAAAAAAATACAACAAAAAGGAATCTAATAAGAATTAGTATTTGAATGACAAAGACAATCAAGGGAAAGTGAAACTAATTATCTTCAAGATAAGATATTTTAAAAAATTCCTCTCATCATGGTGGGTCTTCTAGTCACCAATTTATAACACAATTAATAACAGAGCATAACAAATACAATAAATCAGACCACAGAGAAAATTAGAAACTGATTACTGGTGTGGACTATTAACAGTGGTATTAATTGTTTGCAGTTCTTAATGGCTTTAAAAAGCAATTTACTATAATGCCTGATATGCAAAAGCATCGATACAAAACATAATTCTCAGTAGCTCTGGCTTTACATCCCTTTAAAAATATTTTTCCTTCTTCTAGTTAAATATTTTTTTAAAATATTCAGCTGCAGAGTCTCAGAGAGCATACTTACCGCTCATGATGAAAACCAACCTTTCCAAAACATATTGCTCATAACAACAATCCAATGGCAAAGGGAATTATGCTAATCTCTAGAGGGAGAAGAACCGTTGGTGTAAACACATACCCGGGAACATGCAGCCACAGAAAAGGAAAAGAGCTTTCTTTTGTTTTAAAAAGAAAAGTCCCTAGAAGCAAAGCATAGCTGCCTAGCTTGAGATACCACTAGTAAACATCAGATTAATGCCAAAGATGTGCATAACTAGACCGAATTTCTTTGCAGCAGTTATCCTAGCCTCCTTCATATACCACTAGAACAACTCAAAATGGCAGGGAGAAAATGTTCGAACCAGGATGTATAAGATGTTCTCAATTATATCAGCATGAGTTGTTACCACGGCAACATTAGACCAGCATTATCCGTTCACTTGTAACCAAGGAGTAGCTTTTCTAAAGCTTTAAGCGAGCAAGACAAATAAAATACCTTTTTATTTTAGAGCCACATGATTCTAAAATTACCAAGTTCCTTACATGTAAGCACTAATATACCCTTTTTACATTTTTCAAAGATGTAAAAAATTGCTGCTTTCTTCAAATACTCACACAATCCCATGTTGAACCTGGCGAGGAACAAACAGCAGAATGATTGCACCTAAACGTCTTTCAACTACACCAGCTCTTACTGCTAACTGTGGACCTCGCTGATATTAAAATGCTGTGTGCTGTTGCTAGTGACTATTGGCGGTGAATCTTATTGCCCAGATCGCTGATAGCTTTCATTTTTCATGAGCCAGAAAGCTATACTGCAGCACAAAATGTTAACCATTTAAACATTCTGTATTACAGAAGAGACAAAATATATATATCTGCATTTATAAGGGATAAATGCAGAATGACATTTACAAACTTCCACTAAATTTAGCATTACAAACCATGTCAGATGCCATCCATGTGGTATTCAAAGGAAGATAATACATGAAAAAGTTACTGGCAATTATTGTTGTAGTGTTAAATTCCTCATATCAAACAGGATTAAGATGACAGATTGTATAACAAGGTGAGCAGACTGGATGGCATGGTGAACAGACTGTTTTGATTCCCAGAGACCCTAACTTCGTAGCAAAATGGTACGTGGGATCTACAGAATGGTGCCTTATTACGAGGAACTTTAGCACATGAACTTGCCATTTTAAAAGTTGCCAGGTGAGGCAGGACTTCTGGTGATGGAGCAATCAGTAAGGAAATCTCCCCATGAAACAAGTCTGGAATTGGACAAATTGTCAAAAACAACCATGTCATGGTTCTGGAAATGGAGCAATCAAAGACAACAAATGAGAAGTATTTATTCATGAAAAACTGCTGAACTTTGCATAAGAATAGTGGGAGTCTGTGATGTTGTGACTAGGGCTGCTTCTATTTCTTCACAGCTCAGTCAGGACAGGGCTGGTCATGAAACTAGCAGCTTCATTGCTGGAGCGGGCTGACTCGATTGGGACCGAAGGCCAAAAACCCAGCAGTGATATTGTTAACAATAACATCAAAAAAAAAAAAAACACAAGCTGTAGGGTATTAATGGGGGAAGTGCCAGCTCTACAAATCTAATAGGGTTGGGCAGCAGAATGGTGGTCTAGCAAGAAATTTAACAGGGAAAATGGAAATGAGTCAGATAGAAGCTAGATTAGCTGGTTAGACAGGAGGCTACAATGTGCACAAAGGGCTCCGTGAAAAGTTAAAGCTGGTGCAAACTGGAAACTGTGTGGACGTTGAATGTGTTTCACAGTTCCATCAGCACTGATTGCTCCAAGTGTTTGAGCACAACCTTTGACCAATTGTTGAATAACAACTAAGCTATGGAGACACAGGGCAATTCCTAGGAAGCCAGGATAGATTTTTAGAATAGGAATAAAACCTCCCAAAATAAAATATAAACAAAACTAACTGTCAGGGAAGAAGGAATAATAAGAATACAGAACTACTACAGGATCTTATTTTAAAAAGTCAATTTTTGATAAAAACTGTAATCCATAATGAGTAATAAAGGAAGTCAATAGAAAATGTCCCTGAATGAGCCCAAATGTGGGGTTTATCAGACAAAGACTTCAAAACAGCTATTATGCACATGTAAAAAGAATCTTTTAGAAGTTGTATTTATGTTTAAAGAATAAAGGGAAATATGATGGCAATGACATAACAAATAGAAAATTTCAATACAGAAAAAAACCTATTTAAAAGTAGTTTTTGTTCAGGCTGATTGTGGTGGATGTAATCCTGCCTGTAATCTTCGCACTCTGGGAGGCTGAGGCAGGCAGATTCTCCTGAGTTCAAGACCAGCCTGAGCAAAGCAAGACCCCATCTCTATTAAAAATAGAAAAATTAACTGAGCGTAGAGGCTGAGACAAGAGGACCTCGAAAGCCCAAGAGTGTGAGGTTGCTGAGTAAGACTCTGTCTTAAAAAAAAAATTTGTATTCAAAAGTACAATAACCAAAATTTTAAAATTCACAATAGACCAAAAAAAGCAGATTTGTGAGAACAAATGATAAAATCAGCGAACTTGAAGATAGAAAAAGAGAAATAATTCAGTTGGAAGAACACAGAGGAAAAAGATAGAAGAAAAATCCACAGAGCCTCAGAAACCTGTGGAATATCCACGGTACCAGCACATCTTGAGGGAATTGGAAGGAGAAAAGAGCGAGGGAGGGTAAAGAAAATACGTGGGAAGAAATGATGGCTGAATCTGTCCCAATTCGATGGAAAACAGTAACCTGCAGATCCAAGAAACTCAACTAATCCCAACCAGGATAAAAACAATAAAGATCCACACTCACAAACATCAGAGTCAAGCTGTTGAAAGGTAAAGACAAACAGAAAACTGTGAAAGTAGCAAAAGAGAAATGGCTAATCATGTATAGGAGAAAAATCAGTAAGATTGATAAAGACTTCTCTCTAGAAACGAGAGGACAGAAATAAGTGGAATGACACATTAAAAGTGCTGAAAGACAAAAGTTAATACTTTGCATGAAATATCTTATAACAGTGAAATTACTTTCTCATCAAGGACATTTTTAAGTAAAATATTTCTCTTTGTCTTTTTTACTGTGAGGGCATTTTTGTTATGGATACTAAAGCACTGTACAATTTGATGTCCCCTTTTTTAATTTGATTTTGAATTAAAATGATAACTGTATACATTTATGGGATGCAATGTGATGATTTGATATACAATGTGGAATGCTTACATCAAACTGATTAGCATAACCATCACTCACTTACTTATTTGTTATAGTAAGACATTTAAAATTTATTAATACTCAATATTGAAACATACCCTTATGTTGTGCACGTTAGGTGAGGTTCCACCAAATGCCCCCCCAACCAATTGCCCTCCCCCTTCCCCTCTCTATTCCCTTCTCTCTCCTCCCCCTTGCTAGACTCTATTTGTGTTTTATCATTTGTATGAGTGTGTAAGTGTTTATATATTGGTTTCATAATAGTATTGAGTACATTGGATACCTTTTTTTCCCATTCTTGAGATACTTTACTAAGAAGAATGTGTTCCAACTCCATCCAGGTAAACATAAAAGATGGAAAGTCCCCATCTCTTTTTAGGGCTGAATAGCATTCCATGATATACATACACCACAATTTGTTAACCCTTTCATAGGTTGATGGGTATTTGGGTTGCTTTCATGACTTGGCAATTATGAATTAGGCGGCAATAAACCTTATGGTGCAAATGTCTTTCTGGTAAAATGATTTTTGTTCCACTGGGTAGATGCCTAGTAATGGAATTGCAGGATCAAATGGAAGGTCAACTTTTAGTTCCTTGAGAATTCTCCATACTTATCTCCGTAAAGGTTGGATTAGTTTGTAGTCCCACTACTGGTGGGACTCTTCTTTCCACATCCACACCAGCATCTGCAGCTTTGGGACTTTGTGAGCCTAATCTTACTGGAATTAAGCCATATGTAAAAGTGGTTTTGATTTGCATTTCTCTGATGTCTCTGCCTTAACTCATTCGAAGGTGTCAGCAGCTTGACTTATTTTCCCTTTGCACTATTACTGCATATCAACCCAGGGAAGAGTCAAATAATATCCTAGTATTATTATGAAAACAGTTTTAACCCTGTGAAAAAGTCCCTGGTCAACTACAGAACACGGTTTGAGGACTTCTGACTTCCCCTGAAGGAAATTCTTCTTTGTATTAGGGTGGCATCTAACATCTTTGCACTTTGTTTGATGTTCCCTCTTTTTTATCGCTCTTCTCTTATCATCTTGAATAATCAGCTGCATTTTTTGGTTGTTATGGTTATCACACCACATGCTCAGCTTGGCTCCCCCAGTAGACAGTACAGTGCCTTGCTACTCAAAATATGGTCCATGGGTGGGTAACTTCTGCATCACCTACAAACTTGTTAAGAATGTAGAATTTCAGGCCTCACCCCGGTATTACTGAATCACATGTTGCATTTTTGTAAGATTCTCAGGTGGGTTGGATGCCAGTGTAATGGCGACTTGGTATATATGCCTGCTATCATGCTCTAATTTCAGAACATCTGCCATTTCTCTATTTCAAAAAATGCTCCAACAGCAACATGTGATGTTGGCTCCATTTTTTCTGTTACAGAGGTGGGCATGACTATGGTAAGCTATTGATAGTACACTATCCCTGTGAACAGAGTAATTGATTCTCAGGTAGGTATGTGTAAGCAAGACCAGTCAGAGTTCTTTTTCAGACTATGGAAGGGAAAAGAAAGTAAACGTAACGTCTTTGTCTGTAAAGACAAGGTAAATATAAAATCGCTGCTGGCCTTCTTTGCTGCATTGTGAAGGGAAGCGCTCTGAAATGATTCTTAAAAAAAAAAAAAAAGAGGTCAGAAGTCAAAGATGGAGAGAAATGAACCCTTGGTGACACCAATGGAATCTGGATCCAGCTCTACCTGAAGTCATTTGCCCCATGATTTTTGGTGATGTGAATCAATAGATCCTGCTTTTTTGGCTGACATTAGTTTGAACTGGCTTTCTGTCCTTCAAAATCAGAAGAGTTCAAAAGAATTACAATAAATGGCTTTTTAGATTTGGGGTACATATGTTAAGAATTGTGTACTAATTGAAATGTCTGTACTGATGCTCAACACAACCAATAAAATCTCAACTACAAAAGAAAAAAAAATCAGAAGAGTTCTGATGTAAGATAAAAGACTCTGTGAGGACAGAAGTATAGTGTATATATATTTTTGTAACCTTCACACTACTTAGTAAGTACCTTGTATATGGTGGTCACTGGTTCACCATGTCAGCTCTCATTTAATGGAGACTTCTCATTTTCCACCTTTCTAAAATGCTCACTGGACTAAGTCGAATCTGGCTTAAATGCTTCAGCGTTTCCTCAACATGGGGGAGGGATAAGTATTGCTTAAAAATCTCTTCATATACCACACTGTATTCTATTCATGTGTTGATGCGCACTTGGGTTAATTTCACATCTTGGCAATTGTGAACTGAGCTGTAATAAACATTCTAATGTGAATATCCTTATGGTAATATAATATTTTTTTCTTCTGGGTAGAAACCTAGTAAAGGGATTGCAAGATCAAATGGAACATTTACGTTTAGCTCATTGAGGATTCTCTGTACTTCTTTCCATAAAGGCCGTATTAGTTTTCAGTCCCACCAGCAGTGTAAAAGTGTTCCCTTCTTTCCACATCCATGCCAACATCTGCAGCTTTGGGATTTTGTGATGTGGACTGTTCTAACTGGGGTTAAGTGGTACCTCAGAACATTCTTCTTAGTAAAGTATCACAAGAATGGACAAGCAAGTATTCAATATACTCAATACTAATATAAAAGCAATAGATAAGCAGCTACATACCCACATGAGAGAAAAACACAAATTGGGAGTAGCAGAATAGGGAAGGGGGCAGGGAAAAGAGAGGAGGGGGGGATTGGTAAACTCTCACCTAACAGTTACAATGTAAGGGTAAACAGCACGCCCCCAAGTGAAGGACTCAGCTACAACTTGAACTTTACCTAACATATGCAAACAATGTAACCTAATCATTTGTATCTTCATATCAATCTGAATTTTTTAAAAAGTTAATTTATCAGGGAAAAAAAAAATCTCTTCACTTTTAGAGCCTGGTCTGTCAGTTCTCTTTTATATAATTTGCTGGTTCTCAAAGCCCTAGCCTTCCTCACCACCAAGACTTTGCACATGCTATTCCCACTATGCCATGACTATCCAATTGATGAACTCTTAGTTGATCTGGAAGAGCCTTTTTAAAGATTTCCTCCTCTGGAAAGTCTTTCTTAATGATCACTCATTTTCTGTGTCCTTTATCAAGACGTTTAAAACTATACTTGTTTTAAAATTTCTGCACATATTTGTCAGTTTATCTTGCAAGATTGCGAACCTCTTGAATTCAAAGGCATCTTTCATCTCAGCATTCCCAGATGTAAGGCAGAACCTGAAACTTACTTTAAATATTTATTAAAAGAACAGAATAACTAAAAATGACAACAGGTTTTAGTCATTACCCTGGGGGGCTGCCATTTACCCTGGGTTAAGTCACTTATGCTATTGAGATAGCACATTTTTTAGTCTATACAATTGGCATAAATAGTGTCCACTTGCCTAGTATGAAAACTCATTGGAATAATAAGCAAAAAAAAGATAAAATCTCTTTAACGATATCTATGACTCAATCTCTGGAACATGTTAATATGTTACATTACATGGCAAAAGGGACTTAAAAACATAATGAAATTTAAAGATCTAGAAACGGTGAGAGTATTCTGTATTATCTGCCTGGGCCTAATCTAATTACATGAACCTTTAACAAAGGAAAATTTTTTCAGGTGGGAAGCAGAAGAGAAATGGAGCAAAGAAGAAGTTCATAAAGATTCAAAGCTTGAAAAGGACTTGGTCAATCATTGCTGGCTTTGAAGATAGAGCAGAGGTAATTAGTCAAAGCATGCATGCTGCCTGTAAAAGTTGAGAATAACCTTCAGCCAATGCCCAGCAAATAGATGGAGAACACAGCCTAGAACTGCATGGAAATCAACAATGCAAATGAACTTAGAAGTGAATACACCCCCAGAGCCTCTAGGTAGGAATAGAGCCCTAAAGACACCTTGACTCCAGCCTTCTGAACTTGGAGCACTGAGCTTCTTGAGCCAACCTGCTTGTACTTTTGACCTATCCAATCTTGAAATTATAAATAGCTATTGTTTTAAGCCACTAAATTGATGGTTATTTGTTATGGCATCAGTAGAAAACTGATGCAAATGTGCGCTCTTATAAGTTGATACTGTGATCTGTTAGAGACTTTGGGTTAAAAAATGTACTGAAGCAATGTTGTATCTATTGTAAGGAAGATAATGGTGGGAAAAGAAAAAAAACAATGTTAAACTTATGAATTTCATTTGCTTTTCTAATGTTTAACTTTGAGGTTGCTTCTTTCCAGATCCCTGGGGATTTGACCTTTCTGCATACGGAGAGATTTTATTAAAGCTCAAGTCCCTTGTAAAAGCTTTTAATAGCTTTATTTAAAAAAAAAAAAATCCGAACTCCCTTTTCTGTACTAGGTCCTTAAATGCAAGAAAGCACAAAGATACTGAAGAAACACAGGAGACAAAATTAAATCAGGGGCCCTCCTAGCTCTTCCATTATTCAAAGCACTTAGTGGACTATAAATGATTTAAGAGTGATACAGCTAGACTTCCCAGAGTAAATAGTTTTTATTTTCCTGATTGGTAAGCAGGGAAAAGAAGATCCCTTGTCCCCATTAGCAGAGATTTTGAATTATCTTTTGCCAAAAATTAGAGAGCATCTTCCTTCCTGTCCAGTCTATTATTTCAAATATGGAGACAAATCAAGAGAAAAGAAAAAGACATTACAACTTTATTACTGTGTTTATAGGACATTTATAGTACACCAGCAGGCTACCAAGCCCTGAACAGAACATAGAAATGAAACCCCAAGTACATGATCTATAATGTAAACGAAGCCAGTCAGAACTAATATTACTCTAGGGTTCAAATCGAAGTGTTGGTACTTCTCATAACTTCACTTGGCACTTAGAGTAATTGAGCCTCACAATATGCTTCATAAACATTAATTAATTATGCTGGACTTAAATTTAATTCCTCCAGTGAAGAGAACATATATGCAGAAGATGAAATAGTCAGCTATAACCTGGAGATCATTCTATTTCTGGATTGTAGGCTTCACTAATAATAATTACAACAGTAGCCAATACTTGTAATCTTCAGAACACCTTTTAAGCACTTATTAATCAACCACTGCATCATCCTGTGGGAAAGATAACTATTATTCTTCTCACTTATCATGTAAGGAGATGTGGTTTCAAGTGGAATGCTCTTTCCAAAGATCCCCACATAAAACCACAGCTGGAAGGGCCAGGCACGGTGATTCACCTGTAATCCTAGCACTTTGGGAGGCCGAGGCAGGTGGATTGCTTGAGCTCAGGAGTTTGAGACCAGCCTGAGCAAGAGCGAGACCCCATCACTAAAAAACAGGCAGGTGTGTGGCTGGCACCTGCAGACCCAGCTCCTTGGGAGGCCGAGGCAAGAGAATTGCTTGAGCCCAAGAGTTTGAGGGTACTGTGAGCTATGATGCCATGGCACTTTACCCAGGGTGACAGAGTGAGACTCGATCTCAAACAACAACAACAAAATCTCAACTGGAGATTACAGAATTAGAGTCCTCGTACAGACCACAAAGATTCAATATTATTACACATCATGAAATGAGGTTTAAAAGGGTAAAACTTATAGAAAACTCCAATTACGAGAGAAAAAGCTATAAGGCACATCTAGAAAGGAGGAAAACCACTGTTGAGTTGGAAAGGAAATTTAACACATTCCCAGAGAAAGTCCTCCATTTTTCTGATTCCTCTAGAACATTCTGTCCTGGAATGATCGCTAAACAGGTTTAAAATGGGGGTAAAAACTTCCAGCCCAGAGGCCACATAAAGCCCACAGATCTATCTGACTGGTACACACAGTGCTTTTACTTTTAATGAAAATAAAGCATCCACACTTGTCCATACTCCATTAGATATGAGACAAGGCCTTTGACACATGGGCTATTATTACTTAACATAGCATACCACCAAGAGAGTCCTTTCCACACTCATAATCACAACCAGTTCAGGGACTATGATAGCCCTTTTCTTGGTGCCATTCTTGGAAAAATTAACTGAGTGAGGGAACGAGAGCATCCCCAACTTGCTGCCATCCACCATTGTGGTTTATTTCTTCATTCTTTGTCCCATTCCTCTTTCACTTCCTTTTCAGCCCTGATCGTTCTTTCTACCCCTTTATCTTGCTCCCCATTCTGAGTTTTCATCCTCATTTTTGTCTCTGCTGAGAATGTTCTTTTCCCCATATACAATGTCCTTTTGTCCTAAAAATCAGTGTCAGTCCTAAATCTCTCAAATGTGTATCTAATCAAATGTCATTCACACTCTGCTCTGGCCTCTTAGTCTGCTTTATGTGTCTTTATAGAAATTGTCACTCCTGAAATTCCATTATACATTTGTTGTTTCCCTTGTTTTTTTTTTTTTTTGCAGTTTTTGTCGGGGGCTGTGTTTGAACCCACCACCTCCGGTATATGGGGAAGGTGCGCTACTCCTTTGAGCCACAGGCGCTGCCCTGTTGTTTAGTTTTTAATTGTCTGAATCTTTTGCTAAAAGTAAGCTTCTTCAGTACAGGCCTGGTTTTTTTTTGCAGTTTTTTCTTTGGCCAGGGCTGGGTTTGAACCCACCACCTCTGGCATATGGCGCTGGCACCTTACTCACTGATCCACAGGCACTGCCCCAGTACAGGCCTGTTATGATTACCACTGAAGCACTTAGCTCAGAACTTGACACTTGAGAGGCATGTGGCAATGTCTATTTCATGAAGCACTTAGCTCAGAACTTGACACTTGAGAGGCATGTGGCAATATCTATTTGATGAATTAATAAATTGTGAACACTTTCATCTGTTTTATAGTTTCATTATTATTTTAATAGCTTTATAACATTGAACTAATATCCAAATATATTTATTTATTTATTTATTTATTTTATTGAATCATAGCTGTGTACAATAATTCAATCATGGGGTACAGTGTGAGGGCTTCAGATACAATCGGAGATATTTTTATCAACCTGATCGCGATAACATTCAAGAGACTTTCTCATTACTATGTGAGAACCTTTTTGATCCGTATTTAGAAGTTTTCTCCTGACCATTCAAATACACACCACTGGTGTGATCCTGCCCTTTATCCTCTCTCCCCCCACCCTCTCCCTCCCCTTCTCTCCCTCTCCCCTTTCCCCATCATCCCGTGCAATAAATGGGTTGTAGCCTTCACTATAAAGATATAAATTTGCCTCATATT